>VMDR010005399.1:0-51947 GCA_007922815.1 Macrotus californicus
CAAGAATTAGGCACAAAAAATTTAAGAAACCAAGACTAAAACTATTAGAAACACAAGTTTATAAACACAATAATGAAAGTGAATAAAGACTATTTCAGACACAGCAAAACAGTTTGCCTTCAGCAGAGGACCCTTAAGAAAATTCTAAAAGTGAAAATGGCAGAAAATGATCCCAAATGAGTTAAACATGGAATTAAAACCAGAGAATATATTAAATATTTAGGGGGATTTAAAGTTCATGTATTGAATTAAAATACATTATATCACTAGCATATTGGTCAGAGGAATACATATGGGTTTAAAACATTCCTTATTAAAATACTAATGCCATATTTCACAGATATAGAAAAAATATTTCAAAAATTTATATGGATCATAAATAACCTCGTATAGCCTCAGCAATTTTGAGAAAGAAGAACAAATTAGGAGGGATCACAATACCTGATATCAAACTATATTAGAAGGCCACAGTATTCAAAACAGTCTGGTGCTGGCACAAGAATAGACCAATGGAACAAATAGAGAGCCCAGAAATAAACCCAAGTCTCCATGGTCAATTAATATTCGACGAAGGGGGAAGAAGCATAAAATGGAGTAAAAATAGCCTCTTCAACAAATGGTGTTGGGAGACCTGGACAGCTACATGCAAAAAAAATGAAACTCGATCACCAACTTACACCATACACAAAAATAAACTCAAGGTGGATAAAAGACTTAAATATAAGTCATGAGACCATCAAAATCCTACAGGAGAACATAGGCAGGAAAATTTCAGATATTTCATGCAGCAATATTTTCACTGATATGTCCCCTAGAGCAAGGGATATAAAGGAAAGAAACAAATAGGACTACATCAAATTAAAAAGCTTCTGCACAGCTAAAGAAAATATCAGCAAAATGAAAAGGGAACTGACTGTATGGGAGAACATATTTGCCAGTGATACCACAGACAAGGGTTTTATCTTCAAAATATGTAAAGAACTCATATAACTCAACACCAGGAAGACAAACAATTTAATTAAAAAATGGGCAACACACCTGAACAGACACTTCTCCAAGGAGGACATACAGAGGACCCAGAGACATGTGAAAGGATGCTCAGCATCACTAGTCATCAGAGAGATGCAAATTAAAACCACAAAGAGATGATAGTTCACATCGGTCAGAATGTTCATTATAAACAAATCAAGAAACAAGTACTGGCGAGGTTGTGGAGAAAAGGGAACCCTGGTGCATTGTTGGTGGGAAAGCAGACTGGTGCAGCCACTGTGGAAAGCAGTATGGAATTTCTTCAGAAAACTAAAAATGGAACTGTCTTTTGACCCAGCAATTCCACTGCTGGGATTATACCCTAAGAGCCCTGAAACACCAATCCAGAAGAACCTATGCACCCCAATGTTCATAGCACAATTTACAATAGTCAAGTGGTGGAAGCAACCTGAGTGCCCATCAGCAAATGAGTGGATCAAAAAACTGTGGTACATTTACACAATGGAATTCTACGCAGCAGAGAGAAAGAAGGAGATCCTACCCTTTGCAACAGCATGGATGAAACTAGAGAGCATTATGCTAAGTGAAATAAAGCCAGGTGATGAGGGAGAAATACCATATGATATCACCTTTAACTGGAACATAATCAACAAAAGAAAAAGCAAACAAAATATAACCAGAGACATTGAAATTAAGAACAATCTAACAATGACCAGAGGGGAGAGGGGAGGGGATAAGGGGGGGAGGGTTTCCAGGAGACACTACAAAGGACACATGGACATAACCAAGGGGGAGGGTGGGAGCAAGGGAGGGAGGTGGGATTGGCTGGTGGGGGGGAATGGAGACAACTGTAAATGAACAACAATAAAGTAATAAAATCTTTAAAAGGAAAAAAAAATCGATGAATGAGATTCATCACACTAATGGACTAAAGAAAAAAAACATGTGGACAGCTCAATAGATGCAGGAAAAAAGTTCTGATAAAATTTAATATCCTCTTGTTCTAACAGGGAATATAGAGGATATTCCCAGTAAACCTGGCTTGGGGAAGGGAGAAGCAGGGGACAGGGACTGAACGTTATTTTGCATAACTATGGCAACTTGACTAGCTTCATAGTAATGCTAAAAAGCTGTGCCTTGCATGCTTGGAGCCAGGGAAATGGGCTTAGAAAGGAGGAGGGTTTCTGCCATGTATGTTCTGAGGAATTAGGCCATGACCTGCTGCTGTAATCATGCCTGCTCTAGCTGACTCCAGAGCTGCAAAGGACTTCCTTGCAAGATCCTGATCTGCTGCACTTGTATTTTACTTGGACTTTAATACCTGTGCTTTTATTGAGTTTCACCACGATCCAGAGCAACATGGAACATGCTTTTCTCAACTATTAAATGAAGGCTGATGAACATGTATCCTGGATCCTGAAGGAGAGAGCTGCTGTGTGAGGATGATGACTTTGGGACCGGAGAACTGTTTACACAGCCAGCTTATGTTAAGAACATGAGAAACTTGCAGGGATGTTTCTGGCTCATAGCCTGGTGGGGAGGATAGGAAGTGCTGGGTCTCATGGGAAAACTGGGCTCAGAGCATGAGGGCTCTAGGCTCCCCCAGCGGTGGAATGTTGTAAATTAAGATCTGCTCCTTCTAGCCTTATCTGTTGGGTCTTAACACCAAGGCAGCACGCTGGCAGGCCCTGCTCTGCTCTATAATATCATGATCTAAAAAAGAAAAGAAAATTCTTAACAAATTTGAAATAGAAGGGAATTGCCTTAATCTGCTAGCAGATAGGTACGGCAAATTTACAGCAGACTTTCATTTAATAGTGAAACATTGCTTCCCTTCTACAAATTGTTTTGTCTTCTGAAAATCAGGTGGGAGTGGAACAGGGGAAATGCGTCCATCACACACACAGCCTGGAGTGGATAATAGCCCCAAGGAGATGACTAAGTGTTCCTTTGTGCAAGAGATCACTTCTTCCTCACTGGTGCTGATTCTTAACTTTCCTTCTCAGATGTGGACAGAATAGATGTCGTTAATTATACCCAACAGAGGACATTGAAAATTTTCTGCCATTATCCTTTCTGCTCAGGAACACTATTGAAATGTTAGCAATCCAGAACCTATCCTAAATGTTTAAAAAAGGTACTTTGCAAGCCAAACAGAAATGCATATGTGAGCAGTATTTTGCTGTCCAGGAAAATATGTCTCCTGAAGAGCACAGTACTCCGATACTGAGGTGCCTATTTACAAGAATTCTGCCTGTGTGCAGCAGAAAGCAGGCGGAGCATTAAAGCTGTTTGCAAAAAAGGGTCTGCTCAGCTTTCCAGCATCTCAGTCCTGCTGCCTGCACACTTCAAAATGTGGGTGGGTCCAGAGCTATGTCCTGGCTGGATTGCCACTAACTATGTGGAATGCTGGGGTGCCTGCGGGCACTGACTGTTGCCTTCAAAGCTAAGTGGTACTCTATTACTTGCCATGGCACTTGGGCATGATGGCCACTCCCTAACCTCTCCAGTCAAGTTCTGTGAAGGAGAGTTGTCAGCAGGTGAAGGACTGCCAAGGCCCCTGACAAAGCCAGAGACAATGAGTGAGACATTTATAAGGGAAGCCTGTCTTTCCTTGGGCTCTAGGCCTTCAGGAAAAGTATGTCAAGTTGAGGGCAGGTAGATGGAATGATAAACTGTAAAAGCAGGTCAAAATAGTATGACAAGGACAAATAGTCTGAGAATACCCTATTGTTGGGCTTCATCAGTGGTTTTAGTGAGAAGAAGAGAGTCCTCAGTTCATCACTGTAACGATGCAGCCTGGACTGGATCTGCACCTTTGGTCAAGAGGGTTTCCTTTGGGAGAAACCAAGTGTGAGGAGCCCAGAGGCAGACACGGGGAGAGAGTGGCTGCCCTGATGAACAAGAAGAAACCGCAGAAGACTGGGTAATGCTGGGAGGTGGGCATGGAGATCCTAAACAGGTACGTGGACAGAGGGCCAAGCTTAAGTATTATTACAAAGGGCCCTCAGTTTTCCTTTTTCGTGGAATGAAGAGACACATTGAACTTCCATTATGCAGTGCTCAGTAGAGTTGTTAAGTAGATAACACTTGGTAGATGGAATGGCATCTTTGGCCTCATTCTCTCTCAGGACATTTTTCAAGAGAAACTAACTAGTAATAATGAATGTAAGTTCACCGTTTTAACTCCTATTGCTGTCTGTATAAGGTGTTTTGGGAAAGCTCTGTTAAGCTAGTCTTCCTTAAATTTGGAATTTCTGTTTGACTTAGCAGTTTCTGCCTATAACAGATAACCCAAAGATACTAGTTAGAATAAGTCATAGTGTGTGTCAACCCCATAATTCTGCTCTCCACGTGTGGAGCTGCTCAAGACTGCACTGTGTGCCTAGGGAGCCAGAGATGGGGCTGATGATAAAAGGTGAGTGTGGGACTCAAAGCCTGTTCATCCTGGAAGCTGGCCAGGGACAACTCACTCACTGAGAACCTGAAACAAGGACCAAGGGGACCAGGAGAACAAAGAGAAAAAATGATAATCCCTGAGTCAAAGTAAGGGCTCACCAGGCCCCCTTCACAGCATCCCTGTTGGACATGACCCACTGTTCGCATTTGACAACTTGTTTATTTTGGTCTTGTGCTAGTCCTGTCACAGGGTCCTCACCCATGGGTGCAGTTTGCAGCAAACATGTCTCCTCCTATGATAGAAAGTGGGACCCCAGGCATTCCCTTCAGTGGAAGCAGCTAACATCCTTTCACAGTGAGAATCTGAGCCCTACTCAGCATCGTGACTTTCCTGGGGCCAGAGATATTTTAGTGCATCTTCTTTTTTAAAAAATCCTCACCCAATGACATTTTTTCATTGCTTTTAGAGAGGAAGGGAGAGAGAGAAACATCAATGTGAGAAACATTGATCAGTTGCCTCCCGGAGGCACCATGACCAGAATTAAATCTGTAACCCTTTCGTGCACAGGACAGCACTCCAACCAACTGAGTCACACTGGCCAGGGAAATTTTAGTCCATCTTGTCTACACATCATCTTTGTGTTCCTAGCTGTCGAGAAGGATGAGTGTGGGCACCACATTGGGACCTAACTGCTGGGATTAGCCTTTGGTCATCTTGTCTCTTGGTCATATACTAACTTCTTTCTAACCCGTGGCCCCTTCAGAGAAAAGGAGGTCAGTGCCGGGAAAGGCTTAGAACAAGCACACCTCCTCTCAGAACTGTTACAGTCTAATCATCAGGTGAATTTCCTCTTGAAAAGATCCGCCCCCTCATCTAAGGAAACAAATACCACAATTTTAAAAGTTCTGTGGTATCGTTGTGGCAATAACTTCACTATAGGCATACCTCATTTTATTGCACTTTACTGGACTTTTTACAAATTGAAGGCTTGTGCCAACCCTACATGGAGAAAGTCTATTGGCACCATTTTTCCCATGGGCTCAAGTGATGGTTAGCACTTTTTAGCAATAAAGAATTTTTAAAATTAAGTTTTGTACATTGTTTTTTTTAGAGATAATGTAACTGGGTACAGAGCATGCTCCCCCATGGCTCATGGTTGGGGGAAGTGGGGAGCAAGTGACAGGATTAAGATACTTTCCATAGCAAAGGCTACTTTAATAGCTATGCTGCCACTCAGCCAGGGGGAGGGGCTTGACTTTGACAAACAGTGTAGCCAGGGGGTCACAGAGACTGCATGAAAAGCAGGGAGGCAGTTTGCATCAGGAAGATACGCCTGCCCTGATGAAGGGTGGAAGCCAAGAGAATGTAAACTGTACTGAGGACTGGAAGGATGTCGCCCATTGTGAGAGGAGTCAGAAATGGGGTCACATGGAAGGCTATGGGTCAGGATTTAAATGAAGATGGGCGACCATGAGTAGGACTTCAACCATGCAGCTTGGAAGGCAGTAGGAGAGCCCTGAGGGAGGTATGATGTAGCAGCCACTTGAGAAGTAGAAGGAGGCAAGCACCTATGTAGTTTGTCGTCGGGTCCGGCCATGCAGCCTGGTGTAGTAAGGAAGGGGACGTGCTGCTGCTTTGATCATGCCTGCTCTAGCTGACTCAGAAGCCACCAAGGCCGCTTTTTTGCAAGATGCTGATCTACTGCCTTGCAAACCTGGACTTCATCTAGACTCTTGAGAATTGTGCCTTTCCTGGACTTCTCCATAATCCAGTGTAATATGGCACATGCTTTCCTGAACTATTACATGGAAGCTGTTGACAATACACTCCAGACCCTGAAGGAGAGAGCTGCTGCATGAGAAGGGCGACTTTGGTACCTTCCAGAGGGACTGGAGAACTGTTTGCACAGCTGGCTTAAGATAATATGGGGAACTATTGGGTTTGCTTTCAGCTTATAGCCTTTTGGGGAACAAGGGAAGTGCTGAGTCTCATGGAAAGGGAGTAAAGTGCACTGAGTCCCCCCAAGGTTGGTAGATCGTAAATAAAGACCTGCTCTTTCCAGTATTTATTGTTGGGTCATTAGCCAAGGCATCATGTGGACGGGCCACTGTCTGTTTGGTTACAATAACACCATTACACACTTGATAGACTAAGTATAGTGTAAATACAACTTTGATATGCACTGAGAAAAAATTCGTGTGACTTACTTTAGTGAGATATTTACTTTATTGTGGTGATCTAGAACCTAACTGCAATGTCTCTGAGGTCTGCCTGTACTTACCTCTGGGTTAATCTTGGTCAAATATATTTCCAACTTTGCCACATTCCTTTTGTATTGTCAGTGCTTACTATATTTTCTAGCATCCAGAAACATTGGTTAAATGAATGAATAAATAAATGTTATAAAAATGGGCAGCAGAGCAACTTGATCCTAACACTAAATACTACTTGGATGCCTGTACTTTTTGTGATCTGTCAGGGAGAGTGGTGCCATCCACATGGGCATGATGTCTGGCTTCTCATCAGAACAAGATCATAGCAGAACACACACACTCTGGCCCATCACCTCACCTGAAGCTGACAGTAACACCAGAGAAAGACAGGGCCTTATTAGTCCCGGTTTGGAGATGAAAACTTATGTGCAGTCACGGTCAGAGCCAGTGCTATGGTTCTCTTCCCTCCACCTGGTGCTCAGCCCTTGGCTCCCCTGGTGGGGCCTAGGGTTCCCGTGTGGACAGGGCTGAGAGAGGGTGAGGGCAATGTGTGTGTTGTGCATAGGAATTCAAGTTCTCTTGCTGAGTCATTTTCTGCTTGAATTTGGAGATAAAAATGAGCCTTCCATTGAGCAGAAACAGGCGATCCCAGCACCTCCTGATTGCACATGTTCATGTGCTAGCAGTGCTGGCCCCACAAACCGCCACCGAGCCCAGTACCTACCATTTGCCTCAGGTGGCTTCTATGGTCCTGTCAGAGGAAGTGGGTCCGGAAGCCCCAGTTCTCACCCCTTTAGGCTATTCACCCCGTCTCCAGTCAAGACTGACCCACAACTACAGGAAGCTTCTAAGGAAAGAGGACTACAGTTGAGCTTGGAGAGTGTGGAATATGCACTAGCAAAATGGGGAAGGTGGGAGGCCATTGGATCAGGTCTGGCCTAGATCCTTTATAACCACTTATAAATAGTTTCTTTCCACTAAGCCCTGCCCCAGCCTCTCACTGCATCCTACTCACATCCAGGTCTGGAATAGGCAGGCCCTTCTCACCCTGGGCCCAGGACCCAAGATGGGTAAAGTGGCAGGGATCTGAGGCCAGAAACAGCTTCCACAAAGCTTCCAGCTTGGGAGGCCATGGCTCAAGCCAAAGAATGTCCAGGCAATGAGGCCATACTCTGGGACATTCTAATGGACTGTCAACCTCTCACAGTGACTGCAACAGCAGGCCAATAGCTTAAAGGGCTTAAGGCAGATCCAGCTCATGGGAGCCGTGAACCCACAAGGGAGGCACCTTGTCCTGGAGGGTGTCGATGATGTGGGGTGCAGTGCCCTGGGCCTCCCCTCCACAGTCCCTTCCTGCCGCTGAGCATGCCTCTGGCACTCAGCAGATTGTAAATCACCATCGCAGTCTGTCAGCTGGGATAACTGCACAGCTGCAAGAATTTTCTTTTTCCCCTCAAACTTAGCACATCATAAAACACAGCCTCTTGGGGCAAAAGAACAACCAGGAGGTGCTTGCACCTCCAAGGCTCTGTTCTGGGAGTTTGGAAGGTGAAGTTTAGAGTCTAGTACGTCCTCACACCCAGTCAACCTCACCAACATGCACCCAAAACGACCATTTCTGCAGGTCCCCAGGCTCCTGTGGCCCAGTGCTAGCCAGACCTAAAGCATAAAAGAGTCATAGTTTCTTCTCCAGGGCACCTTGGATCTATGGCACGCGGGCTTGCTGTAAGCAAGTATGTTTGTCTTGGAGTTCAGTACTGAATTTTCTCATCCCTTTCAAAGTCTGTCAGCATCTGTACATGGCTCAGGTACGTAGTGTAATGCATTTCCTGTCCATGATTGCACGGGTATCCGATACCTGTTTCTAGCTTTAGTGAGCAGAACACTTATTATGAGGAGCTCCTTTCCAAGGCAGAACTTCCAGGCTCAGAGTGAACAGTAAGTGGTCTCTGAAGACAGTGACCATCAGTTCCTCTCCTCCCAGTACACTGATCCTACTCTCAGGGTATTGTCAACCCTCAGAACCTTGACTCAGGGCTGGATCTCTGACTTGCCTTGACCAATAAAATATAGGTAAAGTGACAATTCTATGCCCGTTCTGGGTCTGGCCCTTGAAAAGACAGGCGGTGTCTGCTTCTTCTGGGGAAGCCAGTACAGGGTCTGAAGGAGCTCAGGCTGGACAGATTAGTGCTAAGAGGCCATGTGGAGAGAGTGGCCGCATGAATGAGCACCCAGCTATGAAACAGTGATAACACATGTCAGGATTGAAGAGTGCTTAGCGTACAGCCAGGTACTGCCAGCAGCTGCCGGGCCAGTGGTCATTCCTTTCTCTCCAGTTCCCTTGCCTATCCAATTTTAAAGAAGCCAACTTTAGTTCTGGTACTCTGAGGGCCAAGAGGATGAATTCAGATTAGTAAGACTTTGCTGCTGCAGTCTGTATGGGCCCAGCCAGTTCCTGTGTCATTCACATAGAAGGAGACAGCATTCATTCACACGGAAGTGCTGATATACCACTTTAAATCTGGGTGACTTGGCTGGCACGCATCTCATTGTGGCAGTCACCTTCACAGAAACCCTTGCTTGAATATCTGAGTGAGTAGCATGTCCACTTTACAAATATGAAGATGATGAATGCTTAGAACTTGTCCCAAGGCAGCTAAGGGAAACCCATAGGATTTAGGTGTTCTTACTTCCAGCCTGTGAAAGAGAAATTGCACTGACATTTGTTCAAAACAGCAAGCCAGATTTTATTTGAGCTACTGTAGTAGGGGAGAGACTTCATTATAGAACTGAGCTCAACTCCCAACAGAGCAAAGACACCAGGGCTTTGATTTATAGCCAAAGGGCACAATGAAGAGTCAGTGGACAGAAAATTAGTGAGGGGAACTTGTTTAGATATTAGGGAGTGAGGATGGGAATTTGACTAAATATAAGGTTTTGGGGGAGGAAGAGTCTCAGTAAACTTGGCTCATCAGGCCAAAAGCAAGGCCTAGTCAAGAAGAGAGCTCAGAGGAGCCTGCTATGTTTGGTCAGGGAGGGAGTCTTTGCCAAGCCACAACTTCTATTTCTTATCAGATCAAGTTTTCCTAATATGAGATTTATAAACTTCACTTTCATCCATCCATCCATTCATTGATTCACTTTCCTTTTTCCCTTTTTTCTTTTCATTTAGTAAATATTATCGAACATTTCTTAAATGTCAAGGGTAACCTAATAAGCAAAAGTAGATATGGTGTCTGTTCACAAGGTGCTTCAAACTCATCAAGAAGATTAAAATGTATACCAATATACCTAAAAATCTCATAATGACTATCTGAACAGATGAGAGGTATGAAAGGCAGAAGGTGCCAGGAGAACATATGGTAGAAGGACCAGACCTATTCTCAGGGTTCAGGGTGTCATGAGTGCAGTGATATTGGAGCTGACGTCCTCAGGGGTGAAGCCCCAACATTGCTGAGGGTGAAGCCAGGCTGCCAAACCGAAGAGACCAAGCAGCAGGCTGGTGCGTGGAGGGCATGCTGTATCTGAGACTAGGTGGCTGGATGAGTGAGGGTGGATGGCAAGGGTTGGGGGTTAGCAGGACTGGGCTCATGGGCTCAAGCAAAGACTTTATACAATGATGACAGCTCCTCTTGGAAGGTAAGTGCAGGGTCATCTGCTTGGAGTGAAGGCAATGAGAGATTTTAGGAGACTGGAGGTTAGAAATAGTCATTTTGGAGGGCAAGAGAGCAAGCCGACAGGACACAGCGGGTAGGTTTGAAATGTAGGACATCTGAGATATTGGAAAATAGATTCATAGAGGAATTCATGTACCCTGTTGTGTCCACTTTGTTCACTTTGTCACTCTTTTCTATATATCTCCTAATATATATGCATTTCAAACTTCATATATATGATTATATGCATATACCAGGTCTGTCCAGAAGGTATCCAGCCATGTATTATGAAAAACAGTGACATTTATTGAAGAATATACAAGACACAAGAAACATTGTACATGGGACAATGATGCCTCAGTCTCCTTCAAAGTAGGCACCTTGGGACCTCACACAGTTCTCCCAATTGCCATCAGCTGCTCCTTTGTATTTTCCTGAACCTCATCAAAGGTCTAAAATCTCTTTCCTTTCAAAGGTGATTTTAGTTTTTGGAAAAGCAAGAAGTCATAGGGCACCAAATCTGGGCTGTAGGGAGGGCTGAATCACCTGTGTGATTTGATATTTTGCCAAAAATCTCTACAGGAGATGTGATGCATGAGCAGGCACGTTGTCGTGATGAAGCTGTCAATCACCAGTTGCCCATAGCTGCGTCCTTCTGAATCATCTGAGTAGTTTCTGTGGAGGAATATTCAAGTTTAACATAAAATTTGATGCAGATCTGTTGCTTTACTCGCTAAGTCATTTTCAATGTGATGACCACACAGTACACATGCTCATTCAACATTGTCTACCACCCCCACTGACTAGTACAGTGAAGTCGTCATTGTTCACACATGTGCATTCCAGTCCACTCTGCTTGGCTGCCAGGTTATATTGATGTCACACAAACCATGCTCATTCTATTAACAATGGCTGGACTTTTTCTAGGCAGACCTTGTATGTGTGTATACACACACACATACATGGTTATATCTATTAGGTGTTGTGATATATTTATTATGTTTTATATATATTTAAGTATATATATTTCTTGCAGATGAAGCAAGTGGTGTAAGAAAAAGAACCAAGGCAAGAAACAGCATGTTGCATTCGGGAAACTGCAAGCTGTTTAGCTTGACTGGAGGGAGAGCAAAGTGGAGGACTGGCTGAGCTTATGTTCCTGAGGATGAGAGAGGAGGAGCAGATGGGACACATTAGCTTCTTTGGACATAGGTCACCTGATTGCATGATGTGACATGCAGGACACTGAGGGACCCACCCACTTATGCATGGTTCCACAGCCTCCTGACAGCATTTCTCTTAGACTGAAGTAGTGTTTTTTAAAACCACCAGACCCAAGAGTCTGAGGGAAAAAAGGCCAAGCAAGCTGACAGCAAAACAAAACAAAAACAAAAAACAGCCCTCCAAACTCTCTTTTCTCCTAAAGGCTTGTCTTTATTAAAGTTTCCTTGGTATCTAAAGTTGTGAGAAGTGTTGCAGTTTGGCAAAACTGTAATTTGGTTGAACCCAGAGTCACTTTATTTCTTCTGTAGGAAGCCTATGACTGCCCCAGGAAGCCTGTGTCCCCTGTAATACATTGTGGGAAACACTGTTGAAGACATCATGTTTCCCAAAGCCTTCTGTTCTCATTTAAGTATGTTGCCAGGGAGTAACACATTGGCACACTGAAATACATACATTACTCCAAGGGGGTGCAGCAAAATTTGATCAAAGAGCATCTGTGTTCCGCAGAGTGGCTACCCCCTCTTCCCTCTCCCAACATGAACCAGATCAGAAGCTCACATACTGACAGTATAGGTGTATTTGGCTGAAGGTTGGCTGAGGACGTGCTGCATGAGAACAGGGAGGGGCTGTTAATTGTTGCCAGGCCCAGCCTGGGAGAGAGAGACTGAGATGAGATCCCAGGAAACAGCATTTTAGCAGCACTTTGGACAAACTGGGTCTTTGGTGGGTGGAACTGGCAGAGAAATGCTTCCAGGTAAAGGAAAGGATAAGAGTAAATGCAGTAACAGTGAGAGGGTAAAGTCCAGTTTGGGAGTATAGGAGATACCAAAGTAGGGGATACAGAATAGAGCTATGTCACCGTAAGCAGTGGGGGCCAGGGCCGATGGCATGCAAGGTACTGGTTCTCAGACACATGAGGGTTAGGGCATCTGCATCAGGAGCTCTGGCTCACTACAGCAGCCATTCTTACCGGGCAGGTAAGAGGAGGGTGAGAGTAGAGCATTTACTTTTTAGAAAAGTCTCTTAAGTGACTTTGATAGACCCCTGTATTAATTATGTTTTTTATCTTGTGTTTTGATGCTTTGACATCTTGGGGCCTTGCTGCCCCTCTCAAGACTAGCCAATTCCTGAAGATCATAAACAATTCATCCAAGAGTGTGCTTTTCAAATGCAAACCAACTGTTCCAGAGCCCACACCTCAACCACCTCCTTTATGGGCTCTCACAATTTGGGTCACTATCCACCTACTTTGATTATGCCAAGGCCAAGTACTAGAAAATTAGGGATCCCCCTGTGCCCCAGAGCCTGTTAAAATTATTCAGACTGGCCAGTCCTAAGCTTGCCCACCCTTCCTCACCCAGTATTTCCCATGGAAACCACAATAAAGGCTCTTGCCTACACTTTCCCCTCTCCCTCTGCCTCCTGACTGAGCCTGGTGCTTCCGCATGAGACCCCGTGTGGCAGGCTGTGCCTTCTGTTTCTAGGGATCAGTGAGTATAACGACCTTCTTCCTTCAGGACAGTCATTTTCATGTGTTACATGAAAACAAATCCCAGGTACTTACAATAGCCCCTAGAGGTAGATGACCAGGACAGTCATGCTTGACACTTAATGCCCTATCTAGTTATTAATGGCACTTCTTTCACTCTCAGAATCGCCCCAGTTTTAAAGGGTCGTTCCTCCCCATTGAGAATTACGGGTGAAATGTAGCAAGAGCAGCATTCTAGAGATCTCTAGGAAGAAAACTGAGGACTGATGTGAGGAGGCAGGAGAGCCTGCGCTCATCACATCAGAGAAACTGAGATGGGGGAAGTCATTGCATAACACGTTGTGGAGAAGGTGAAGAGAATGAGAACCATGAAGAAATCACTGCACCTACTCTTAAAGGGGTGCGGAGGCCTGGGACACAGTGTCTGTGTCTGAGGGTGGATGGAAGGCAAGGCAGGAAGCAGTGATCACATAGGTCACTATGCAGCTTTACAATTTGAAGGGAAGCAGAGAAGGAGATGGGACAGGAATCTGAAAGGTAACAAGGCAGAGGACATGTTTTAAGTAAGCAAACTCAATTTTCATGAGTTTTGTGGAAGAAGAGAGATTACAAGACATAACACACATGGCCACTAGGTATGTAAAAAGATGCTCAGCATTACTAATCATCAGGGTTACGCAGATTATACCACAATGAGAGATCACCCCATACCTGTTACGATGACTATTGTCAAAAAATAAAGAATAACAAGTATTGGAGATGATGAAGATAAATTGGAACCCTTATATACCATTGGCAGGAATATACAATGGTGCAGTCACTATGAATGGTGCGGTCACTGTGGTGCAGTTACCACAGTATGGTGGTCTCTCAAAAAAATTAAAAATAGAGCTCTATGATCCAACAACCCTACCTCTGGATATATACACAAAGGGATTGAAATCAGGATCTTTAAGAAGTGTCATAATCAACAAAAGAAATCAGCAAACAAAATACAACCAGAGATATTGAAATTAAGAACAATCTAACAATAGCCAGAGGGGAAGGGGGAGGGAACAGTGCAGGGAAGGGTTTCCAGGAACCACTATGGAGGACACATGGACATAACCAAGGGGGAGCGTGGGAGCGGGGGAGGGGGGTGGGATTGGCTGTGGTGGGGGAGAGTAGTGGGGGGGGGAAATGCAAACTGTAATGAACAACAATAAAGTAATTAAAAAGAAAAAAAAAGTGTCCGCAACCCCAGTTCCATTATAACATTGTTCACAATTGTCAAAACATGGGAAAACTCAAATGCCCAAACAAGATGAATGGATAAAGAAATGTGATAAAAATTATCTGGCCTTAGAAAAGGGGAAAAACCCTGCAATTTACAACTTTATAGATGAACCTAAACACGATGCTAAGTGAGGTAAGCCAGTCACAGGAGGACAGACACTGAATGATCCCACATAATGTGAGCTCTCTAATACAGTAAAACTCAAAGAAGCAGAGAATAGAACGGTGGTTGCCGGGGGCTGGGGGGAGAGAAAATGGGGAATTTTTACCCATAATTTACCCACAGTTATAAATTATACCCATAATCTTTAATGGGTACAGTCTCTGTTATGCAGGTAAATGCTAGAGATCTGTTATACCACATAATGCCTATAGTTAACATAAATATTAGGTTCCTTAAAATATGTTAAAAAGATCTCATGTTAAGTATTCTCACAAAAGAAAAAGAAAGAAGAAAATATTTTTGGAAGTGATATATATTTTTAGTGCCTTGGTGTCTTGGCATCACAGGTGTACATATATATCTGATATTTTCAAGGTGTATCATTTTTTAAAGGGAAAGTTTTCTTTTTTTAAGATTTTATTTATTTATTTTTAGAGAGGGGGGAAGGGAGGGAGAAAGGCAGAGAAACATCAATGTGTAGTTGCCTCTCACGTGGCCCCCACTGGGGACTTGGCCCACAACCCAGGCATGTACCCTGACTGGGAATCGAACCAGCAATGCTTTGGTTCACAGCCCATGCTTACTGAGCTATACCAGCCAGGGCATATCAAGATGTATAAATTAAATGTGTGTATGTTTCATGTTAATTATACCTCAATAAAGCTAAAAAAGTAAAAAGACATTATAAGGCAGGACAATGGGAAGAGATAAAGAAGGAATCAGGAAGGTCAGGAATCCTGAGTCCAGGGGGAAAATTTGCTCGAAAAAAGGAAGAATATTTCTCAATAAAGACCCACTGGGGGAAGAAAGATGCATTCTGAGGAAAGGGGGAGAGAAGGTGAGAATGCCATTATCGAGTGAAATTCTCAATAAATTATGCAGTGTATTCATCTGCAGTGAGTTCAGGAAGGGGGGGTGGGTTTGCAAACTTGGAGACAGGAGCAAGATCGGGAACAGCTGCTGGGGAATCTGCCGATGCCAGTAAGGGATGAAGACCTGGGTCATGTAACAGTCTTGCAGGGCCAGGAGAGGTTAGTAAGGACTAGCTTGTCAAGGAGCCAAGGCACACAATTACACTGCTTCCCACCTCTGTGCTGCATGGGCCAGGAGGAGTGAGAAGAAGCCAGGTGGTGGCTCATTCAGTGTTGGTGCCTGACAGGCGCACGTGGAAAATGTCAGGAGGGCCAGGGACTTAGAGCTGTATTTGATTATAGAGCTCAAGATGATTTTAGGAGGGACTTGCAGGATGAAAAGATGGGTAATCTTTATGGGGATAGAAGGACTGGGGAGAGGGCAGGCAGATTATGATCAACACGGACAACACAACCACGGAGTCAGAGTGATTCTTGAGGGATACAGAGGCCCAAAGTGAAAAAGCAGCCATGTGTTTAACCGAAAAGAGTGAAATCGGAGGTCACCAGGGTTCTTGGAAGCAGTGTTCCAGAAGAGTCACAACATGGAGGTTGATGTCCTATCCTCAGCCTGTCAGAGGGCAGAGTCAAGAGGAGTGCTAGAGGTCTGGGTCTCCCATCCTCTGAGAAGGCTGGGAGCTTTGGGAGAGTGATGGATGACAGGAAGACAGGTGGGGAAATTGTGCTGCCAGGGGTAGCATTATTTTTCAATGATATGATGACACCACCGTGGAGTGGACATAGATGACATGGAGGGGCTGTAGCAAGAAAGAGAGGTTTTCTGAAATTGGAGGTGAACTCTGTTTTCTTAATGAGTACTCCAAGTGTTAGTGCCAATTTACAGAATACTGTGTGTGAAGGGATAAGATAAATATGAGTAGGGGGAGAGTGGTGGGGGGAAAATTCAAACTGTAATTGAACAACAATAAAGTAATTAAAAAAAGATAAATATGAGTAATAGGGTAAGTTATTGATAAAGTAGTCTTGGGATAGGGAGCTGGAAAGGTGGCAGGATTTAGGAATGATAAGCTCCAACGTGATGAGCCAAAGTGGCTGTTAAAGTCACTAAGAGTTGTGCCTAGTGCAGGGATGGAAAGGACACTTGGAGCTACAGCTTTGAGACAGGAGGTAGAAGGGCAAGGTGGCTGAATGACCATGCAGTTGTCATTTAAGTGGAGATGTTGAGAAGTCAGTGATGAGTCTGGAGCTGAAGAGAAATCAGGGTTGCATATGCAAGTTTAGGCATTGTTGACATCAAGAAAATAGAAAAAGGCATGAGACTATACCTGAGGTAGTGCGGATAGAACAAAAGAAGAGTTAAAAATCAAGAACTTACAGTGTAACTGTCAGCAAGACGAGGAAGCTCCAGCAAAGGAGACAAAGGCAGAGTCGCCCACGATGTGGCAGGAAAACTAGGAGAGATGTTGCCAGGGGAAAGAGCTTCCGGAATGAGGGAGAGGACAGTGATATTAGATGCTTCTGAGAAACACAGGAAGATGAAAACCAGGAACTAACCATTGGAATGAAAAACAGATTGGAAAAAATAAAAACATGGTCTCAAGAAACTTAGAAGGTCTACTTAGAAGGTCTAACATTTGTCCCATCATATCCCAAAGAAGAGAAAAAAGAAAGTAGGACTGATAAAGTATCCCAAGAAATAATGGCCAAAGTTTTCCCAAATATGGAAAATGATATAAACATGCAATTAAAAAACTGAGCAAGCCCCAAACTAAATAAACCTAAATAAATCCATGAGAAGATATACCACAGTAAAAAACTGAGAACTAGAACAAAAAACTCAAAAGTAGTGAGAAATGACACATTGCATACAGGGAAAAACAATTAGTATGGTGGTGGATTTCTCATCTGAAATAATGTGGACCAGAAGAAGTGGAATAACACATTTTAAGTGCTGAAAGAAAAGAATCCAGAATCCCATTTCCAGTGAAAATATCCTTCAGAAATGAGGGGAAATAAAAATATGTAAGCTACATTTGTGACTGAGGACTCATTCATCTAGGATGTACATAGAACTTCCAGAATCCACTGTAAAAAAAATAAACTAGTCAGGAAATGGGCCAAAGACATGAAGCCATCTTTCATCGAAGAGGATGTGTACACACATGGCACATAAGCACTGAGCCAATGTCAGCATCACTCCCCCGAGGGAAATGCACATTAATACCCCAAGTGAACATTACAGTGAGTGGAAAAAGCCAATATCAAAAGGTTACACACCAGATGATTTTCTTTATAAAACACTCTCTAAATGACTCTGTTTTAGATCAAGAACAGGTTAATGGTTGCTAGGGGTTAGTGATGGTGTAGGTGTGCGGGTGTGACTGTGACTAGCTCTGTGTCTGGGTTGTCAGGTGGTTAAAATGTCAAACAGCTATCGCACACACATTGTGTCAACACCAAATACCTAATTTTGATATGGTACTAGAGTTAGGTGAGGTGAAATGATTGAGGAGACAGATGAAGGGGATATTAGACTTCTCTGTACTATTTGCAATTGTGTGCAAATATATAGCTTTTTCAAAATAGAAAGTAAAATCACTCATTCACTCATTCAATCAATAAAATAAAAGTCCAAGAGAGAAAAGACTACCTTTGAAGGAATGAGAGCACGACAACAGACTTCTCACCAGCAGCAGGAGATGCTAGGAGCCAATGTAGCAATACTTTCAAAATGCTGATGGAAAGTAATTACTTGACCTTCATATTATGCAAAACCGAAAAATGAAGTAAGCATACAAAGATATACAAAGACTACAAAACTTACATCCACCAGATACTCAGTAAAAGGGCTACTACTAAAACATACTCAGTTTTTGCTTTGCATAGCAAAGACAATTAATTTGAAAATGAAAAACGACAGTCCCCTGCTTTGATCTGATAAATGAATACATAGTTTTTGGCAATCATCAGAGCAGTTTTCTTAGTAACCTACTGCAAGTCCAGACTGGACCTTCTTTCAGAGGGGACAGCCTCAGTGGTAATAAAAGAAAAAAATCCTCTTCCTTGAAAACCCAACAAGTAATCACAATGACATGAAGTGATTAGAAACTCCTCTGAGATGGTGTCCTAAATGCCGCATTCTCAATCCGCATTATAGAGCTAAGCCTCAGAACGCCCATCTGGAGAACGGGCAGGGGATGTGCTGTGTTGTCTGCTACAGAGGGGTGTGGCCAGGCTGGAGGAGGAGAGGGGAGGTAGAGGGGCCTTGAGCACAGGAAGCACAATCTATACTCCAACGGGAGAGTTTGCTATTCTGGCCTTGTCCTTGTGGATTCGGACAAGAAGGCCACTGGGTTCAGAGGAGGTAAGAGACAAGAGGAGTCTGGGCTTAGACCAGGAGAAGATTGAATCAGCTGTATAAAGAGTTTGGGAGGAAAGTCTGGTGTGAATCGGGAGCTATTATTATCCTGGAAGTGGGGGAATTGGGACTGTCCAGACTATCAGAATCCAGCTAATTCAGGCTGGGCTTAGTCAGCTTAGTGGGAAGTCGGGGAGCCTGATCGGTGGGGGCCAGCAGGCTCGATGCTACCATCCCCTGGACCCTGGTACCTGGAGGCCCAAGCCTGTCCTCGGTGGCTCTGCCAGGCCACAGGAGCACTGATCCAGGCTGTAAACCCCACCCCAGCCATGGCTTGAGGAATGACATGTCACCCTGCTTGCAATGGAGAAAGGAAGGATACTTCCAGGAAAGGAAGAAACTGGAAGCAAAAGGAGTGGGGTTGCATTTATTTTCCATTGTTTTGTAGCAAGTTATAAATTTAGTGACTGGAAACACCACCCACTTGTCATCTCACAGTTCTGTAGGTCAGAGGTCTAAGGGGGCTCCACTGGGCTAGCTACGTAGGGTCCCGCAACACCAGAACCACTGGGCCAGGATCCTATTAGCTGGAGGCTCTGGGAGAAACCTGCTTGCAAGTTCTCTTGGATTGTTGGAAGAATTCAGGTCCTTGTAGTTGGGGACTGAGGTCCCTACTTTCTTACTGGCTGATGTCAGGGGACTGCTGTCAGCTCCTATTGCCCACCCTCAGGTCCTAGCTCCTGCTCCTATTGCCTACCCTCAGGTCCTAGCTCCTGCTGCTCCAACTCAGCAAAGGAGACCCTCCTTGGTGCATGAGCCTCCTCACCCGTCAAATCTCTCTGACTCCCTTGTTTCCAGCCAGCCAGAGAAAACTTCTTGCTGTTATGTTATTCACAGTCACTCCCTAACCTACTGGTTTAAAGACCAACACTTACTTAGCTCAGGAAACTGTGAAGTGGGTCAAGGTAAGACTCAGCAGGGAAGGCTTGTGTGCTCTACCCACGTCAGCCAGGTAGCCTGACTAGGAGCTGAGGGTCTGCTTCTGAGGTGTCCAAACTTCTCGTGGTCAAGCTGCAGGCAGGGAGCTGGGCCAGAGCTGAGGGTCAGGGCCTTGATTCATCTCCATGTGGGCCCCTCTGTGGGCTTCCTCTTAGAATGTTGATCGACACAGAAACTGCCAGCTTCCTACAGCCTATCCCCAACTGGCACAGCATCACCTCTGCTGTGTTCCCTTGGCCAAGCAGCCCCAAGCCCAGATTCAAAGAGAAAGACATAAACCCCACCTCTCAGTGGAAGGAAGGTCAAAGAATTTGGGGATCAAAGAATGTTTTGCAGTGTGAACTTGCTGAAGACTCTGAATCTTGAGACTTCTAGAGAGTAAAATCAACAATGCTTTTCCTCCCCAGTCACTGTGAAGGAAGATAAAGCAGGTGGAAACTCAATCTTGGAGCCTGACACACACAGGGGTTTCAGGGTGAGTTCTCAGCACTTTGCAGGATTGGGAGCCAGCACACCTGACCTGAGGGACAATAGAAGAAGAGGGACTTGGCCAACCTCACCCAAGGGGAGACCCAACAGCCCACGTTGAACACTGTTCCTGGGTCCATCCTGTAGAGTCAGGTCCTGGGATCTCCCCAGTGAGACTGCAGATTGGGAGGCAGATGGGCTGGCCTGAGCAGCAGCATGGGAGAGAGCTGGGGGCTGCCTCCCACTGTTTTCTGGAGGATAGACAGAGGAACTTGAAGATGTCTGGGTACAGTAGGGGCAGCAGGGCAGGTGCACCTCCCCACAGCTGTAGCTGGTAGCTGGCTGTCTCCCTGAGTTCACCATGAGGAAGGCCAAGTCAGGTTGCCCTTGGGATTGGCTACACCTGGTCCAGAGAACACTCAGCAGACTATTAAGTGTTGAGGCCCTGGCCCCTCCTGGTCCTGGAGAGGGCCCTATTTCCTCTAATGAGGAGGGCAGAAGTCAAGGAGCATCTGTGGCTGGAGGTGATCACTGCCAGTGGCACCCCACCTCCCTGCCACCCCACAATGGAGATCGGCCCAGGCTGACTTCACAAGATCTGCTCCCTAGCCAGATCTGGGTTCTGAGTCTCCAGAGGCAGAATACTATCCTCCAGCCATGTGTTGGGAAGGGATGGATGCTCTGTCAGCCTCAAAACAGATCCTGACATAGTTTCCCATCACTCCCTGCTGTTTGGAAGAGCAACATACCAAGCGTGGATTTAGTATGAAGAGGAGATAGGAAACTTGTTGAGTTTCTCTTCAGGGCCAGGTGCTGTGTTAAGCATGTCTTATGATCCTATGCCTATTTTACAGAAGGGAAACTGGGAGTGAGAAGAGGGAAGAAAAAGGTCTAGTGTATCAGTTATTTAAAGCTGCATAAAAAACTCTGCAAGTTTACTGGATTGATACATTTGCCACCTTCCCTTTTCTGTGCGTCAGGAATCCAGGCCTGGCTTGGCTGGGTCTCCTGGCCCAAGGTCTTGCACAGTCTGGCTACAGGTGTTGTCTGGGGCTGCAGTCTCATCTCAAGGCTTTCACAGTCACTCAGTGATTTTTGGCATCATTCGGCCACCTTCTACTTGTTGGCTGAAGCCTGTGTCATGCAGGTCCTTGCCGTGGGAGACTTGCCGTAGGACACTCACAACGTGGGGCTGGCTTCCACCAGAACAAGTAGAAGGAAAGCAAGGCAGGACACCTGGGAAAGGACCCAGAGTCTTTTTGTCACCTAATTGTGGAAGTGACAGCACATAACTTTTGCCATATTCTGCTCATTAAAAAGTCACTAGGCAAGCACATGTTCAAGGTGTGAGGTTACATAAGAGTGTGAACACAGAGAAGTAGGGGCACACCCAAGATACCAGGGGCCAGAACTGGGATTTGACCCCATCTAACTCTGACTGGATTATCTGTGTGGCAAACCCTACCTACCACACACATGCACACTTACACACCACCACTGCACATATGCACACTCACACACCAAAACTCATACCGCCACAGATGCACAGACACACAGCACCACCACACACTCACACACAGCACCACACACATACTCATACACCGAAACAGACACCATCAAACACACACTCACCACCACCACACACATGCACACTCGCACACACCATACACACCACCATTGCACCTGTGCACACTCACACATATAACACCATACACATACACACACACAGACACACAAACCACACACACCCTCCATTGCTAGATGGAGGCTGAGGAGAAGGCAGGTATGACAATGACTATTGAGAATTGGGGTCCTGGTGTCATTTAGTAAATCACCTTAGGACCCAAAACAGATTTATGGCACAAATTGACTCTGTTTCAAATATAATCCTAGTTCAAGAAGGCAGTTACAAAATCCATGGCAACCATTTTAAGAAGTGAAATAATTTATGAAGCTTGGAGGGATGAAGGCATCAGCTGCACAGCGTGGGGTTTAGAGTCACTTGCTGGCCTGGGGGCTTGAATAAGTTAACCTTCCTGTGTGACAGTGGCACCTTCCTCCCGATGGAAACCTGGCATATACAAAGCCCATGAAATGTGAGCACACCCTGCTTCTTTTCAGGCAATTTGGCCATTGTCACACAGTCACCAAGTAGGCTCTGGGAGAGGGAAAGGAAGCATTACTTTATGGCTAAGGATAACCAGCTGGAAGATGGGGCCCAGAGGGGAGGAGGATGGGAATGTTTGTGTGGGGGTCAGGTGTGGGTAGGGGCCTGTGGTGTGAATTCATGGGTGTGTGTGTGTGTGTGTGTGTGTGTGTGTGAGAGAGAGAGAGACAGACAGACAGACAGACACAGAGGCAAAGACAGATAGAATGAGGGAAAAGGGAAGGAGAAGACACCCACCCCATCAACCACCATCCTGATTCACCGTGCTAACTGCATCCACTAGGTGGCGCTGCCTGCCTGTGCAGCTGCTACATCAGTGTCCCATGAAGGGTTCTGGGAGGCAGGCTCCCCCAGCTCCTACTCACCCACTCTCAGTTGCAGAACCTGTGTCCTCTGCTGTATCTGGGCAGAAATCTGTGGTCGAGAGGTGAGCCTCAGCGGGAAACCACTGCCATCAGACCCAAATCCTATTTGAGCATCAGCTTAATATTACCCTTCTCAGTGATGCACTCAACAATTTCAGGGAGGAAGGGAAGTCTTCATGTGCCCCATGAAGAGCCCTTTACACACATTACTGCTTTGGGTCTTCACAACCACCTGTTGAGTGAGGAAGCTGAGGTCCAGAGTGTTTAGTAACTGCCCAGGGTTACAGCCTGGAGGAGGAGGGAGATCAGGCCTGCCTCCAGAGCCCATTCTCCTCTTGTGCCCCAGAGGGACTTCTGCTATGGGGGTGGGGAAGCTTTGCTCCTCCCTTGTCCAATGGGGAGGCTGGTGGCTGCTTGCTCCCACCTGCTCTTGCTCCTTGTCTCTAGGCCTAGCCCCTCAGACCCACTTCTCCCCTCAGGGCCCTTGTGCCTTCATCATCCAGACACAAGTCAGACGTGGGGCCAGGCAACAGGCAGTCAAGACCCTGAGTCTTCTAATCCTTTTCCCACCCACCAAAGTGAGCACTGACACCGCTTTCTTTAAGGAGAAGGGGTCTGTGGTTGTGAGCACTCGTGGGGCATATCTGGGGCTTCCAGGTTCCCCTCATCAGCTTCCCCAAGAATCCCCCAGTCAGGAAATCCAGCTTTCCCTGTGTTCCCTGAGGTAAGCCAAGGCCGCCTGATGGCACAGGGTGGGGAAGGAAGGGAACATCTGTTCACAACTATATCTGAGACAGGTGCTTCAGGCAGTGGCCTGGCTAAATCCTTCGAGAAATCTTCTGATGGAACAGTCTTTTTCTCCCAAAGAGGAACAGCATGGGCATAGCGGTGAAGGTGCCTCCTAGGGCCAAGGGGTGACAGGGCTCCCAGCCCAGGCGTCCTGCCAAGGGTGAGGGACAGAGCAGGGCAGTGGCTCAGGGACTTGTGGGAGAGTTCATCATCCATGCCTTTCCCTGTGGAAACTCCCATGTCCTCATACTCAGCCTGTCCACGATGCAGCTGCCACTGTCACCCTCTCTCCTCGCTTCTGTATTTCCAAAGGCTGCTCACACAGCCCCATGTGGGAAGCCCAGACTACCCTCCTCCACCCACCCCAGTCAATCAATCACCCAGCTACATCAGGCTTTATGTCCGAAAAACGTGAGACACGGAGTCCCTGCCCTTCACTCCTTATTGCTCTGCACGAACGGGGTTGGGGGGTTCTCCCTACAGTTGGTGTCCTGCCTCCAGGCTCACCTACTCCAGGCCCCACCCACCCAATGCCACTCCAGGAATATTCAGTGATAACCTTTCCTGAAGGTGTACACTGTATTTCCACATGGAATGATTCCCACGTGGACAGCAAAACAGCCTTTCTTCACGGGTGCCACCTCTGCTTCCAGGGCTCCCATTACTGAGAAGGAAGAGTGCTGGCATCTAACAGGGCTCACCAGGCCCAGCATCCCAGGCTTCCTGGATCTGGGCAGCAAGCGCAGTGGGGCTCCCCCTCTGCATCAGGACAGTCCTTGGCAGTGGGAGAGGGAGGTAACACCATCCACCAGAGCCCTGGAAGGGTCACACTGGGAGGGAAGAAGGCTTCCCCCGTGTTTCTCTCAGGGGCCTTGGTGTATAATAAAACATGTGTTTGATTTTTGGTACCAAGCCCCTAAAACCCTTGGAACTTCCTGAGAGATGGAGTGTCTTTTGCTGTTCACAGGGAGCCCCTTTGATCATACTTGAGTTTGCTGTCTCACGATCCCAAGCCTACCATGGTGGGCCTTCAGAGGGTTTCCAGGGTGCGGGTGGCCACCAGAAAGGCCAAGGAGATGAGAGAGTTCAAATTTCCAGCCCCACCCATTCCTGACCTCTTGGGAGAGGAGGGGTCTGGAGACTGAATTCAATTGTGTGTCCAATGATTTAAACGTTTCTCCCATGTAATGAAGCCCCAAGAAAAACCCTGAGACAAGGCAGCTCGATGAGTCTCACATGGATGTGCTTGTCAGGACTGTGGCAGCTCCATGCCCACCCCAGACCTTGTCCTAAGTTCCTCTTCGTCTGACTATCCCTTTGTGTCCTTTATAATAAACTATGTTAATGAATGCAGGCTTTTCCTGAATTCTGAGAGTGTTCTAGCAAGTTATCGCACCTCATGGGGGTGGTTGTGGGGAGCCCTGAATGAGAAGTCAGCTGGGCAGAAGTGTGGGTGGCTGAAGACAGCTGACTGAGGCTGGTGGCTGGCATCTGACATGGAGGCATCCTATGGGACCGGCCCTCAACCCGTGGGCTCTGCCGTAACTCTGGGCATTTAGTGTCAGAATCAAACAGAAGTGCAGGACACGCAGTCGGCACTGAGGGGCTGGTGTCGGAATGGCAGAGACCGGCAGCCTCCTTCTCCAGCCTTGCCTCCTGCAATCTCCCCTTCATGATCATGCTCCACATTCACTGCTTGTGGTCCCAGATGCCATCCTGAGGCAAGCTGCACTCCTTAACCCTGGTAAAGAAGCAAGAACCTCTAGGACGGCTCACCCCTCTGGGACCCAATGGGCTTCAAAGGCCTAGAATCATCTGGGGGACAGGATGTGGCCTGATGTAGTCCCCCTGAGGAGTCTTCCTTGCCCAAGGACTTGGCACTCCTGCTTACCAGGAGAGGGGCTCTCACAGTGATTGTGGGTAGCACCCCAGGGGGCCTATAGCTATGGGTACAGCAGCCATCCCCTGCACATCCTCTGCTAAGTCCCAGGGAAGCTAGCAGTGCCTGAGGTGGTCGGACGGGGCCACAACTTGAACATTTGGAGTTTAGGACAAGAGTGTGGCCCAGACCACCTGGCTCAAACCCGCATGATCCTAATTTTCTTAATGAACAATTGGAATTTCAAAAAGGTCACCAGCTGTGGGGAATTAGTGCTGTTCTGAATGATGTTCAGAAATGTGCAGAGGGACCAGAGTTGGGGGGGTCTCCCATAGTGAGAGAACAGTGTGCACATTGGCACAAACCTCAGGAACCCAGTACCCCTGGACCTCTTGCCCAGAGTCCTTCACAATGCATCCTCGGGGGCACTCTTCACCCACTGGCCATGCTTCTGAGCATCTGTATTCATTTCTGAGGGTGCCCTAACAGAGTACTCCAGACTGGGAAGCTCGAGCAACAGATGCTTATTTCCTCACAGTCCTGGTGGCCTCACCAAGATGAAGGTGTGGACAAGGTTGGTTTCTTCTGAGGCCTCTCTCCTTGGCTTGTGGATGGCCATCTTCTCCCTGTGTCCTCACATGATCTTTCATTCATGTGTTCACATGCCTGTGCCCAAATTTTTTCTTCTAAGAACACCAGTCATATTTGGCCAGGACCTACCCTGAAGATCTTGTTTTAACTCAATTATCTTTTTAAAGATCTTATTTCCAAATATAGTCACATTCTGAAGTACTGGAGTTTAAGACTTCAACACGTGAATTTGGGGATAGGGAGTCTGATGCATTCAGCCCATAAAAACATCCCAAGACAGAAATGGATCTCAAGGATTCAGGAAGAATTCTCTCTTTAAAGGAGTGTAGCAATTCCCCCTTTCAGCCTGGTGGGTCTGAAGTGGAGGGTCATGTGACCACAGGGTGACCACCAGCTCTCCCCTGGGTCAGTTCCTGATCGTCACAGAAGGGCCATAGTTAACACAAACTGAGGAATGGGATAATGGATGCCACTCCAGTTAGTTCTATTTCAAAGACCGGAGTGGACAAGCCTGTGGCTCAGGCTTCACATCAGCTAAAGCAGGGGGGCCACGGGGCCAACATGGCTGTGCCAGGCACTGGGGTCTTCTTGATACCGATCATGACACCAGAGCATGTGAAGTCTCCACAATCACTACTTGGTCAGTATGAGCTGGCCCCACAGTAACACCTTCTTAGCATTTTCCGGATCTTTCACATTTTGTTTTCCATTCTCTAAACTCCCTCCATGAAAAAGGACATGCTGTGTGCATTTGAGAACTCTGGTGCTTCCTGGCTTTTTTCCTCTGAGTTTGGCAGTGGCCTGAGAACAGGACATGGTAGCAGGAATCAGAGCTATTGGAAAATCACAGAAACATGTGTTTTGATGATATTGTAAGCTCTCCAGTCTATAAAGAAATCCAAATGATGTAACGGGAATGCAGTCTGAGATCTCAGGCCCAGACCTTCCAATTACCACCTCTGTGCCTGGAAAAGATCCGGATTCCTCCCAGCACGCAGTGAGTCCTGATTATGGAGAGAAACTCAGGTGGGTCCACTGGACAGTGGTAAGGAACAATAAACTTAAACTTATTTAAAAATTCCACCCAAGATTATTCAGACATGTGAGACCTGGTCAACAGTTTTCATGATTGACTGAAAATTTTTGGTTGGTCAGAGTGTATGTCACTAATGAATTCATTCATTCAGTTGACAATTACTGAGGCCTGTAGCAGTGGTCCTCAAAGTGTGGCCACAAGGCCAGCAGCATCTGCATCGTTAAGAATCTAGGGTTGGGAATGCCACCCCCTCCCCGCACTGCCAGACTCACTGGGTGGGGGTCCCAGCACTCCATGCTTTAACAAGCCCCTGGAGGTGATTCTGATGCACCGTCTAGTGTGAGACTCAGTGCCTAGCAGTAGTATGCTCCGTTTCAGGGGATGCAAGACAAAGGAGTCCACATAGAAGGGCCGTAGGGAAATAAAGCAAGTATTGAGAGTGCAGCAGAGACGTGAGAAGCAGGCATAAGCCAGATTAGGACGTTGTTTTCCTCGAAGCTCATGAGAAACCATTGATTTATTTAAAGCTGGAATCTATTGGATGTTTAGAAAGTGAGTCTTGAGAACTGTGTTGAGGGTGGATTGGAAGGGATTGAGGTTCAAATCAGAAGGACCAGTCAGGAGGCCAATGAAACAGTAGTCCAGACCAAAGATGATGAGACTGGATTAGAGAAGGGATGGGGACGAGACAGGGATGGCTGGATTTGAGCACTATTCAGCAAAGGCAACCCACAATGCTAACTAATTGGTGGGTAGACATCTCAAATGACTTCCAGGTTTTTGGTGTAGGGATTGAGGGTGGTGATGTCATTATTTGGAGCAGGGAATAGGGAGAGTGAGTTTGGAGAAATCAATAATGAGTTCAGTTTGGGACATGGTGAGTTTGAACTTGTGGATTGGAATACAGGTCTGGTGCCAGAGGAGGTGGGGCTAGAGAGGCAGAGGGAGGTGGAAGGGCTCCCTGAGGAGCATCAGGAGAAGCAGACTGGGGGCCCCAGCTGGGCTTTATATAAGCACAGCCCATGAGATCATTGCACTTCACTGAATCAGTGCTGGCTTGAGTATAATTATATAAAAGGATCAGGGACACCGAGTGCTGGGGTTAGAGAGTGAAGCTCCACTGCTGGACTTGGGTGGGGTGGAGGGGCAGGCACAGCTCCATAGGAGTCAGGGCGGTGTAGCTGCTGGGAGGGCACACCCCATGCTCCCTGCCTCCACTGAGGTGGGCCCTCTTGTACCAGGCTGCTCAGACCCCGGGAAGGTGGTGTCTCTAGGAAAGTCTGAGAGGGAAAGAGAGGGGCCTGGAACCCAGCCTGTGGTAGTGGGCGAAGGGATTGTCCTACCTGCAGAGCAGGGTGAAAGGAGTCGGCAGGTTGTTTCCTGACAGTCTGTCCTCATTAGATGTTGTGTCACTGAGAGGACACCTTGAGACAACCTTCCCTGAATCGTGGCTGGTGGGGGTTTCAAATTTGATTCTATTTTCCTTTCATTCATCTGCCGTTTTTGTTATGGTTCTGGTTTTGGTAGGGTTCTCATTATGTTAAAAGGAAATCTCAAGCCGGGAGGCAGGATATCCTGTGACTATTTTGAAGATGAAGAGGGGTGGACACAGACAATGCCAAAGCCACTCATCCAGTTGGGAGGTAAATGTGCCAAGGATGGCCTAGGACAAGTCAAACGTGTTTCAGGGACCCTGGGCGGGGGCAGTGCTGTGCAGATACGCAGATGTGCATGTGTCACAGTCCCTGACTTGGCACCTGTGGCCTGGGGGTGAGGAGAGACAGGTGCACACTTGGAGCAGCAGGTGGAAAGCAGTGTTAGGGTTGATGCTGTGGACTGATTGGGGCGGGCACAGAAAGTTAGGGACAGGGCTCGGAATTGCTCTCTGGAGGCTGTCTGATAATTGGTGGATAAAAAGAGGGGAGACACTCACAGTCTGGGGAGCAGATGGTGTTAGGAAGTGGAGGTGGTGGGGCCCTTGGGCAGGCTCGAGGAGTTTCCAGTGGTTCATTATGACTCGGCTAGCAAAGGGAATGCCAGGAGTGGTGTGAGACAAAGCTGGGGCTATGCAAAGGCCAAGCCAAGGGGACCTGCACGGGTCCCTGAGGGACTTCACTCTACCAGAAAGGAGCCAAGAACCCTTAAGCAACCTTATTCATGGAAGTGGCACCATATATACTTTAGTAAGAGTGCTCCCAGAGCAGTGGCCTGAATGATGTGTGAGGCGGTTACAATTGGGCCAGTGGGAATGGGTTGGGAGAGGAAAGGGTGGACAGAGAGATCGTTAGGAGGGAGGGCCAGCAGCACTCTGGAGCTGACTGGGGAAAGTGTCTCTTCATGTGAATGCACTGGCTTGGAAGTTTAGGGACCTTTCTCCATCAGTGGTAAAGGTGAGTCCTGGGGCCCCATCCTAGGGATGTGGCTCTGAAGCTGTCTTTAGTCAGTGAGTGACTTGCTCAGCTCACAGAATTGAAAGTAGAGCTGTGAGTCTAACCCAGCTCTTGCTGACCCCATGAATTGTGATGTTTTTCCCTATTCTACAGTCCTCCTTGTGTTCGAGTTCTAAAATTCAGCTTCACGCACACACATATGCACGCGTACACACCCAGCTACATTTAATACATTCAACAATCAACCCTGTTTGAATGAAGAGGCCCAGCAGTGATGGCCTTGTCAAGGTGACAGCTCATGACCACAGTCACCTAGCACAGTGGGCACAGGAAGCCAGCCCCAGTGAACTAGGGACTATCTCTTGATGGAGAATGGTGAGGGGTGGATCATTTTCTCAAGCATTGGAAGAGGCTGCAAGTGGTCCTTGAGGCAGAAGGACCTGGCTGAGTTTTTTCTGGGTGAATGATCCAGAGCCAGGCTCCATTTCCTCAGCCACAAAGTGGGACAACTTGAGAATACCAACCTTGCAGAGGTATTGTGGGTGTGACACGGGAAGGGTTAGGTTGCTGCAGAGTTGGCATGATACCTGGCCATGGTGTGTGCTCCCAAAGTGGCAGTGTTCATCAGCAGCAGCAGCCACAGCCACAGCCTTATCTCATCATCCGTCGCCGGCATCATTGCCATCATTAACCTCCCTGCCTCCTTGGTGTCATCGCCCAGCCAGCCAGTCAATGCCTGCCTGCCTGCCAGCAGCCTGTGTCACCTGGGAAAGTGATTGGGGAGAACAGTAATGAATACAAATCACTCCCTGGGCACTGTGGAGCCAGCCATGAACATCACAGCCCCTCAGCCCTAACCGTCCCATTACCTCCCGAGCAGCCTGTCAGCCCCTGGAGGACGGCCTTAATGAAGACAGATGATGGCCTGTGAGCTGCGCCTTCACCTGGGATGAAGCTGAAGCAGAGATGAGCATTTAATCAGAACTCTGCTCTCTGCCACAGCTGAGTAATTGGAGGCAGGTGCTAAGTGCAATTTAAAGAAAATGTTCAGTTAGGACAGTCCACAAGGATGCTACAGGTCCCTTGTCCAAGTTTTCAACAGGAATTGGAAGGCAATTTAGAGACCTAAGAACATGTGACTCAATTTCTTAAGTTTCTCTTCAAAAACAAGTAGAATTATTTCTTTTTAAAGCTTACTTATTTTTACTTTTGTGACTTAAAATAAGACAGAAGTCCAACAAACATGTGTTTCTGATACTCATGACAGCCCACGTTGCTTCTGGATGTGAAGCACTGAGCAGGGGTGTCATGGTGCAGGTGTGAACACCTCAGAATCAAATCCCTTTCCCTACACCAAATGCCTCCATGAAGCAGGTGAGAGCAGCTCACCTCCAGAGGGAGAACCCCTGAGTAAACACAGTCAAAAGCCGAGGGACATACCCCACCCGCAATGTGTGGGTTGTGGACCCGACCTGCCTCCTGGAGAAAGCTGCCGAATATGATGACATCAAGAAGGCAGTGAAGCAGGGGTCAGAGGCCCCTCAAGGGCACTGGGGGCTGTACTGAGGACCAGGTCGTCTCCTGTGACTTGAACAGTGACACCTACTCCTCCACCTTCAGTGCTGGGGCTGGCACTGCCCTCAGTGACCACTCTGTCAAGCTCATTTCCTGGTGTGACAATGAATTTGGCTACAGCAACAGCGTGGTGGACCGTGTGGTCCACATGGCCTCCAAGGTGGTCCCTGGACCACCAGCCCCAGTGACAGGAAGAGGGGCCCTCAGCTGCTGGGGAGTCCTTGACCCAGATTGGCCCCCGACACACTGAGAATCTCCTGACCTCCAGTTTCCGTCCTAGATCCCCTGAAGAGGGGAGGGGCTTAGGGAGCCCTGCTTTGCTGTGCACCAACAATAAAGTTCACTGTACCACCCCCTACCCCCCAAAAAAGTCAAGGGATATAGATGCTGGCCTTGACCCATGGGTCCTAAATTTAGGAGCCCGGCCTTTCTCCATTAAGTGTCTAGCCTATCATCCAGACCATGTCTGGATGAGGCGACACAGGATCAAGAGGAAGGAGGTAAGGTCCACATTTCTCTTATCCATGCATTCTTAGGCTCAGAGAGCTACACTTTAGGCATTAAAAAAAGTCTCTGAGACCCCAAAATCCCTGTCAGATTGGGAGGAGTCTAGAGCCCTGCTGGGATGTCTACTCTTGGCACTGGGGCACTGCTCCACACAGCCGCCCCTCTGCCTAGGCTGCTCTCAGCCCTCCATTTGCATGACACCAACCTGGTGGCCATATCCTGCCCATCCTGCTCTGGGAAAAAGGCAAGTCACCACAGGCTCACTTTCTCTGTTGTTGACCTAGCCTCAGGCCCTCCAATGCCCGGGTCCGCCATCTCCTTCCAGCAAGTGCTTATGGGTAAGGCTACCCATCTACAGGCTGACTGGCACCTTCCAAGTCCACCCCTCTCTTCCTCACTGTTCTACACATGATTAAATATTTTACTTTCATTTTTGGAACTCACTCTATATTCTGGGGATTTGAATATTTTCCCCCAAAAGATAGGAGTTAGTTTAAGAGGCTGTCCTGGGGCCCGAGAAAATTCATTAGGATGGCCCTGGTTGGGGAGTCATGTGAGGGGGGAGACAGCACAGTTCTATAGTGCATCTGGGTGGTGGCTTATTCCCGAGGTCCTAGAAGAAATGGTGTCACTCATGAGAGGCAGTGTAGACTAGTGGAAAAGGCATGTCTGCTAGGCCCAGAGGAGCTGGGTGGAGTCCCAGATCTGCCTTATACTGTTTGTGTTACTTTGGATGAACCGTCTAATCTCTCCAACCTTCCTTTCTGCGCAGACCTGGGTTTGCTTCAGTACAAATGGAATTTACTGGAAGAGATCAGGTAACTGACAGAGATGCCTGGTACACAGACTTGGAGAACAATCAGGAATCAAGGCAGGAGTGGTCAGCTGGGAGGATGGGGCCTAGACCACTGCTGCTGGCACACTGGCACCACTCCCTGGGCTGCCTCCTTAGCCTTTGAACTCTGGCAGAGTTCACTGCTGGATGATGGAGTTCAGGGAGCATGGCCATGTGGGCATAGGCAGCAGGAAGATAAATAAGCCTCACCTACTCTGCTCAGTTTCTGGAGTGGGGGCTGAACCCTGGGTTCCTCAAGATTTATACTGAGTCTGTGTCTACTTCTTTAAGCATGGAAGGGCATTCAGAGCCCCAGCAGCCAATAAAGACAACAAGAAGCAGCCCAGTGTCCACTCTGCTTTCTGGTGAATGCTCAGGATTAATGATCTCGTCTCTTGAGTTCCTGTCACCCTTGGCTGAGTGATTACAGGTCTTACCTCCAGCAGCTTCTCTGTGACCACAGTCACCTTCCTCATCTGAAGTCTCACTGCCCGGGAAGGAGGTTTCTGATAGTCCCAGAAAGACTGTCTTAGACATTTGGTTTAGCCTTGCCCACCTGGCTAGGGTGCCCCAAATGCCTAAGGCCTGGATCAGATGGAGGAGGGAGAAGCTAATTGATTGACTTTTATGTCACAAACACAGGGGGAAAGAAAGGAGGGAGTTAGCTGTCTGTATGATTAATGTTGTGGATCTTGGAAAATAATAAGGAGAAGGTCATTTGTCTCTCGCTTTAACCTGGATTTCCATGGGGAAAAGTTGGAGTCTGTTACTAGACATCCTGCTTGTTTGGGAGGCATAGTTCTAGCTGCCCTAGCAACAGGATCAAGGTGACAATTCACCTCAGCTTGTTCTACCAAAGATGTGAAAGAAATGACAAGTGCCAAGAATACGGTCTTCAGAGTCAGACAGATATGGGGGTGAGTTCCACCCCCCAACCCCTGCCTCCCCCACTACCACCAGCTGTGTGTTCTATTTAACTTTGCCTGACCTGAATGGCTTCTCTTCAAGTGAAAATCAAAGATTATGAGGATACAAAAAAGTTTTTTGCAAACCTCCTGGCATAAGGGTTGGTGAACCTCTGTGAAGGGCAATGGACCATAAGGTGTCTGTTGGAAATACTCAGCTCTGCGGCTGTAGCCTGCAAGCAGTCACAGATACTGTGTAAATGAATGGACACACTTGTGTTCTGATAAAACTGTACTGATTAACATGGACAGCTGGCTGGCTTTGGCTTTCAAGCCTTAGTTGGCAAAACCTGTCTTAGAAAACAGTATGTGCTCAAAAAATTTTAGTCCTTTCTGTCAAAGGAAGCTGGATTGAGTGGTGAAGAAATTGAAGAATGTGTTCAACCAAAGTGGGCACGGAGAATGGGCAGAAGGAAGAGAGAGGGGCTCAGAAGTTCTTCTCAGAGAATAATTGGATCACACCGTAAAGCATCTGCCTTGGCACACCCCACCAGCCATGGGCAGGCCTGGATTGAATACCCTGTCGCCTACAGGGATCCAGAGGGAGGTTGGAGGGTGTCCTAGATGGGGGCTGTCATATGAGTGCACAGAGTGGGGCCCCATAGTCTTGGATCACGACTGATCATCACTCCATGTGCCACCACTGGGAGTCCTGATGGTGGGTGGGGCAGGAGTTCTGAGCTGGACTTCTGTATCACTGCCTGGGCCTGGCAGTGGCCATGCTTGCTCAGGTGGGGCTGTGCCCATGTGGCCCCTTTCCTGATCCATAGGAAGCTTTTGAGATAGTCTGATCACATGAACACTTTCCATGCAGGGATTTATGTCAAGCCCTCTCAACGAGGCTGAAATAATCAGATCTTGACCTTAGTGAGCTCATATTTATAGCCTTTGCTTTGCACTCAGCAGTAGTAGGAGTCTTTGGTCCACCTCTCTGGGGTTGGGAGCTGGAGCAAGGCTAGGGGAGAGGGCTAGGAGCTTGGTACAAGGGCTGGGAACTGAGTGAGGACTAGGGGCTGGAGTATGGCTGGGGGAGAAGACTGGGAGCTGGGGCAAGGCTGGGACAAAACCCTGGTGAGACTCCTTGTTGAGTGAAGGGCTAGAGCGAGAGTGGGAGGCATAAGGAAATGTGATTGAGACCTGGGGATGTTATCTCACCCTGGGTGCAAGTGTGTGAGCTCAATCACTCAGATGTCCCCAGGCTTCCACCTTGCACTGCCTTGTTAGGGACAGGAGCAGAGAAGGTTTGGGCTGACAGAGACAATGCCTTCTATGAGCTCACAGTCTAGTGGGTCAAGAGCCTGTGAAACAGAGAACAATAGCAAAAATTATTATGTTTTTATTTTATTCTGTATGTTTGGTTCTTTTTCATTATTCAGAATCATCCTGGAATTTTAATCTCTTTTTTTTTAATGACAGACATATAGACACTCAGAACTGTCCTAAACTACCTACAAGGTCATAAATATGTTTCAACAAACATGAGAATGCCCCCCAGGCCCCCATCCTCCTGCACTGAAGGCAGATGGCCATGGAAGATAGATGACTGCTGGGTGCTCACAGCATGTGGCCAGGCTCTGACAGCCACACCCTCTGTGACATGAACACTGGGCCCAAATAGGAGCATCACTCTGCTTTTGGTTAAGCAAGACCTGTCATCTTCCCTGAGGCACAGCAGACCACGTCACCCTTTTATCATGCTCTCACGGGCCTTGGCAACGTGAGCTTCCCCAGCCTGAAGCCTGGACTGGGCTTTCTTACATCCCATTAGCAGAGGGACTGAGAAGGGAGGAAGTCTAGTACCCTCCCTGATGCTTGACCCCAGTCTTTAATTAGCGTGTGACACCAGTGGTCCATAATTTCCGCCCAAGCCCTGCTGTAATTTTCCTAGCACAAACATCACTTGGAGATCACTGATAAGGGGCAGAAGGGGCAGAGCATAGAACCTGGTAGTTCTGCATCTGTAGCCAAGGCACTGCAAGGCTGACATTGCTAATCCCTTAATGAGGGCCTGGTGGGGGCTAAGGGCAGAGGCCAGGGAAGCAAGGGATGGAGGAGCACAGGCCAGGCTGCACAGAAGCTCCAGGAATGCCTTACACTAACAAGCCTAGCCCACCAGGCTGCTCCACCCACCTCTGAGAGTTGCTCACGGAAACTTGTGCTAATTATAGACAGAGCAACAGAGCTCTGGAAAAGAAGCTCTTTTTAAAATCTCATGGCCTCCAGTGATAATATGTTGGAGCTGTGACATTAACATAAACAGTCCATGGTAGGTGGGCAGGATGAGGATGTGCGACCCAGCATAGCGCCACACCCATGCCTGCGAGGTGGGTGCTGGGGAGGATCCAGCCGCCCACCACAGCTTGCTGGTAATAGAACCACTTGGAGGGTAGGAGATTTAAATTTCACCATTCCATCAATTCTCAAGACAGCCTTACTAGGCATCCATCACTGCTTCCGTTTGATTGATTAAAAAGCCTTCCCTTGAGCCCAGAAAAAATGTGCCAAAGGTCGCACAGCTGATGGGACAAAGTGGATTTGAACTCAAGGTAGATGGGTTCCAAAAATGCACTGAAGGAGCACTGTGGTGAGTTGGGCTCACCTCAGTTGATGAACCAGGCTGTCTAGGTCAACTTTGGTCCTCATCGTTCCCATCTACTCTGCTGCTTCCCAACTCTGCCCTACTGTTGGTTGGTGCTGGGACAGCCCTGATCAGGCCAGTGTTGTGGGCCAAGGCCTATCCTGAGCAGCAGGTGGGCACCAGCCTCCGCCCTCCACAGGGCTAACCTCTTCGGCCAGGCCTGTGCTCTGGCACTGCAATGGTCACACTAACTATTAGGTTGCAGTGTGAGCCTTTCCTGGACCATGTGAGACTGTACACATCCCTCCTGGAAGCTGTGTCCATCCTCCCAGTTCTGCTTCACAGGCACGCTGAACACCTGCCTCCACCCATATAGGGGCATGGATGGAACTGTGTCCTAACCCTCCCCTTGGTGTGCCTTCCTTCCTGACACTCTGAGCTCTCCAGGGGCAGTGCTGCTCCGGTGAGCCCGCTTGTCCTGCCTGGACGCTGGATGTAGGCTATGACCATTCTCCCTGGGCCCAGCTTCCTCCTTTAGCTAAAGCTGGGAGGCTGGCAAGATGCTGAGTCAACACTTCTGTGGGATTCCCACCTGAGCTCTCTGAATGTTCTGCCAGAGCTGATGGAAAGGGAGGAAGGCCAGTGGGTGTGGTCAGCACCACTGCTGGGGCTCCATGGGGCTGGGAGAGAGGGAGAGAATCATGCAGAAGGCATTCTTTTAAGAGGAAAGATAGAAAAGACTTAGGACTCTTAGGACTCAACTGTCTATTTCCCAACATGCTTTTATTGTTTTAATTAAACCTTCTTTGTGAGTGTGCACCTTTCTCCTTATTCTAGATCATAAGCATGTAGGAACAGGTACTCTGCTTCCTGTAATATCACCACATCTTAAAGCTGTGTCCCTACTGGGCACACTCTAGGTGCTCAACACAGAGCTGCTGAGTAACAGGGGAGGTCTGTCCTCAAAGGTGGAACGCCAGTGTGTTTTCATTTAGAGTGTAAAGTAAGGACCCACAGACCTGGCTTGGGGACATAGACACTTGCTGTCAGGAGTTCACCCAGATTGTGGAGGCTCTGACAAATGTTTGTTGAATGAATAAACAAACAACCCTGAGAGGTAGGTATTACTATCCCCAATTTGTAGAGCAAGAAACTAAGGTTGACAGGTGGCTTCCGCAAGATCGCAGGCCCACTCGGTAAACAGCTGCACATTTCCGGTGCATGGACTGTTATTTATGCCAATCTTTCCTAAGCTTACATTTTGAATTTTACTTGGCTTTTAGGAAGTTAACTCATTTTTTGTTACCAAATTAAACTGTTAAAAATCTAAGCTCACTTGTGAACCCAACACCTATTTATGCTGAGTTCACTGGTGCCCAGAGGACACATAACTTGAAGTTCTTTTTGCATAAAGTTACCACCAAACTTAAAGCAGATTACACAACTGTGTTTTTTTTTAAAAGCAGGGTTGTTTGCTGAAAAATATTTCCACTTATAAAAAGACTTCGGTTTCCCGAAGTGGAGCGGATATCATGTCCCCAGCACCAGTTTTCTTAGAAAAGCCAATGTTGGAAGAAGTTCTTCCCCCCACCCCGCCCCCCCGCCCATTGAGACAGCATCTAGATCTGAAATCCTTTATCAAGAGGAAATTTGCCCCTGCTGGTCAAGTCCCGAAGTCCTCTGAGCAACTGCTGTGAATTTTCAAAAGAGATTTACAACAACCTATTCAAAATAGAAATGAATTTTTATGTTGGAAAACATCTTCAGATTGGGGGCCATATGTACAATATCTTGACGTAAGAAAACTACTGATAAAGGTGTGCCTTAATTTAAGAAGTCTGGTAAGATTTTAGAAACTGAAGCTAGACAAAGACACTTCTGTAGCCGGCCTTGAGCTTTACAAAAAGATCGTTCTGAGGCCTGTAAGGAACCACAGACAGGGGCTGGAAGAGAGTGGGCAGGAGGACTTTGGATGTAGAGACTGTCCAGGGAAACTCAGGCTGAAATTTCCTCCAGGACAAAATGGGCCCAGAACACAAGCCTAGAGAATATGACCACCTATGTGTATGTCATGGTGTTAGAAAAACACTTCTCAGTCAGAAACCTGGAAGGCCCAGAGCCTGGCCATGTGTATCCAGAGGTACCCGACTCAGAGTGGTTGGAACACTAGCCCAAGATCACACAGCTTCTAAACGGAGAGGTGGGATTCCACCCCAGTTCTAACCATTTTTACTCCCTCCACTGCCCCAAAGTCTCCAGTAACAAACTATTGTCTCCCTAGTGAAGACTGCGACCTGTAGGGTGTGCAGGGAAGTGGAGAGAGCTGTGCACAGGGAGGACAGAAGGAGCAGCAAGGGCCTCCAGCCTGATGCTTCACTTTGCTGCTTGACCCACTGACCTTGCTCTCCATGTATCCGCTGCCCCACGCTGTCACATCCTGACCTTCACTCGGCGGTGTCGGAGCCTTGCCCTCACAGGCCTCAGGGGCTTCTGACACAGCCAGTGGGGACCCCTCACAGATGAACTCCAGGATGAATACAGTGATTCCTGGATGTGTGTTGGGGAGCTATAAACGAGTGTCAGAGGGTTGGGGAGATGATGTAAATTCACTCATTGGACCAATATGTACGAAGCCTTTATGTTGTGTTGGATCATGGAGTATACCAATGTGGACCACAGACCAGAGCCTAGACCTCAGATATCTTGTGTTTTGGAGACACAATGGCCCAGATGTTAACTGCACCAGCCCTAGGCCAGACAGGGTGGACTGACTAACCAGTCACTCACGGCAAGCTGCCTACCATTTCTGCACCTATGTCTCCCTACCTATACAATGGGGATCTTAGTAGTACCTGCCTCACAGGAGGTGCAGACCCAAAGAAGCACAGTGTGTTACCAGTGGGAGGACAGCAAACTGTTGGTGAGAAGTGCCCTGGAGGAGATGGTAGAGAGCAGGAAGAAGAACGAGTGGTGTGTGGTGTGGGGGCACCATAGCGGGTAGGGAAGGGCGTAGTGATTAAAGAAGTCCTTGATGCTAGAGAGAAGCATTGATTGGTTGCTTCCTGGGTCCCTGGATGGAGGATAGTATGTGCCTGAGGCTCAAACCTGCAACCTAGGTATGTGCCCTGATTGGGGATTGAACCCGCAACCTTTTGGTTACCAGATCATGCTCCAACCAAGTGAGCCACACCAGCCAGGGCAAGACTCTACCAACACATTCTGGTCTATGAAGCTGCGCTATATAATTTTCTTTCTTTTTTTTAGATTAAAAAAGTGGCAGAAACTCACACACCTGTCCTATACCCACAATCATTTTATGCCCCTTCCAGGGAAACCTCTGTGTGAAAGGAATGGTTCTCCCTCCTTGCTTTATCCAGTGAGTCTCAGCCAAGCAGTATCCTCTTAGGGGCTCTCCCTGCCCCAGTCTGGGTCAAGGGCTCCTTCACCGATGGCATGGCCAGTGAATGGTCAGTGTCTCCAGACCTGGAGACCCTTGTGGGCAGACCCAGGTGGTGATTCTTGGTTTGTGCTCCAGTGCATTAAGGAGACTCTCAGGGCGGCTCTTGTGAGATTCTCCCCTGAAAGACACCTTGAAAGACCTTCAAAGGATTTGTGCGGAGCCCATGAACTGAAGGCTCACCTAGGCCAGCACAATCCCTCGGGCCATGAAAGCAGCATCCCTGAGACCGCCTTTCAACTTCCTCTTCTCTCTGGGACACCTGTAGCCAGTCCAGGTTGTTCGCAGAGCCTCAGCCACCGTGGGTGTGCCCACTGTGGGCAACCCTCTACCCCTCACACTGATTAGAATTCCAAGGAATGCAGGGCTGTGGGCCCTCTCAGAGGGGTGCCCTCCTGGCTGAGTTGAGATCAGCTCTTCCCATCTTGTTATTGCCACCGGGCACTGTGGTCTTCACCTTGTGTGACACTCAGGGCACTATTAACACCACAGTATTTCCTGCAAGATGCTGCCTCTGGACTTTAGAGAACCCAAGTGGCATTTTTTTCTTTTTAACTGCAAAACTGGTGGCAGTGGTGGTTTGTGCTGTCTCCACTCAGCCCTGGGAGTTAGCAACAGGTGGCTCGAGCAGTTGCCCCACAGCCCATCACTAAGCATCCCATGGAAAAGAAGAAAAATAATTTGTTCCTCCTTCAAAAAAATGTGTGTAGAGAAAATAAGCTAGTCTTAGATGTGAGCCAAGTCTCTTCAATATGATGTGTCTCTAAAGAAGTGAAAAAGTGCAGGGGTTTTCCCCCTGGGTAGCAGTGGAGCATGACAAGGGCCTGGAAACTTGGCAGGGATGTCCTGGACCACAGCTCTGGCACCAGGCCCACTTGGCAGAGGACTTGGGAGAAGCTTCCAGTTGTCCCGCTGCCATCCCTTTGGCGCAGATGAGGCAGGCGTACATGTGGGTGCAGTACAGATGGGAGTCAAGCTGGCCAAGAGGCTGCACTCCCCCAATTGACCTTAAGTCAATGGACACCTTCCGGCATTTTCTGAGCACCACAGCGTGCTGGGTACTCACAGATGGCATTTACTACCGAGACAGGCAACCATGGAGGAGGACAGGAGGTTTTCAGTTTCCCAAACTCTCCTAAGACCCCCCTGATTCTGCTTGGTCAATCCCATGTTATGGAAATGGGTCCAGATATGCACACTCACCTGCTAATGGTGGCCATTGCTCAGATGACCACCAGAACCCTTCCTGCTTCCAAATCCAAAGTCCTCATATGGAAGTTTGAGTTTCCTGGTGCCCAACATCTAGATATTAGGGACAAACCAAACAACTGGAGGCATTTTTACTGTTGGACTCAGATGTTTGGTGCTGGGGACGTCCCCCATATAAGTCACTCTACCTTGTTTGAAGAAAATTGAGCCGTCATGTTAAATGCTTTACATATACCTGAGGAAATTGGAATAGATATACTGGGTTCCATGTCTATTGCCTGGAGTTTCCTGTGCTTTGTATAAAAGGGGATGAGCATGGGGTGGCCTGGAGCCTGGAGCCTCCAGCAAGCTGCCTTATGTCCACTGGCCCCTGGCAAATCTGACCTTTGCCCTCTGATCTGGTCATGGGGCTCAGTGAGAGTGGAGCATTTATCTCAAACCTGCCTGGCAGAGAGCAGGCCCAGAAAGTGGGGCAGAGAGCAGCCTCACATGCTGGGCAGGGCTGGGTGCAGATCCTGGGGTCCTGCTGCATGGGAAGAACCCCTGGCCTAAATGTGCCTCTCCCATGATCCCCGTGGAATCTGGACATCCCTGGTGCAGTAGCTGCCCCTGAGTATCCCCTCTGATGAGAATGTGTCTTTAGATGACCCTCCCTCCAAGTAGTGTTCAGAGAGGAGAGGGTTGTCAGGGCTTCGCAGCCCCATGTCATGGGTTCAAACTGAAGCTGCAGCTCCAGGAGAAAACATTCGATGAGGAGGGCCAGGCAGACATTTGGGGCTGCCAGCACCCCTCTTCACCTGAGCTCCTCACCGAGATATGGAGCAATGTGCCTGTGGAAAAATGGTCCAAGTGGAGGCGCAGAGGGTGGTGAATGTTTTGGCATCACAGTTTAGAAACACTCTGATCTCCTACAGCATATCCAAACAAGGGCCTCAAAGGAGCATGGTGGGAGGTGAGGCTAGGGGTGGGCAGGTGCATGGAGGGAACATGGGGGTCCTGAGAGGAGGAGGTCTGGGAGACTGGGAGGATGGAGGAATAACATGGACTACCTGAGAAGGTAGAGTCCTGTCTCTCTAAGCGAACCTGCATGCCCCGTTCACAATGCCCCTACCACTGACTGATCACATTTCCCCTAAGCAGACAAGCCTTACCCTTCAAAGGGCCCGCGCTTCTGGGTTGAGCCTGTCAACCATCCCTTGGAGGTCACGGAGCATCTCCAAGCGAGCAGGCATCCCACAGAAGCATCTCCCTGGGAGCCGTCACACATTGCCTTTCAAGTCCTGCTTGATCACTCTGGTTGTGCTGGCCTGTGGAGTTTTGCTCCACTTTCCGGGGAATAGCAACCACTAGAGATGGCCACAGCGTGGCACAGGACTCTTTTTATAACCTGCTCAATTCTTCATCTCATGTTGGCCCTCTTTTTCCTTCTATTCCCACTGATGCTTTTCTGTATCAATCAGACTAGCCTTCCATCACCACTGCTTCCTTCCAGGGCCTTTCTGCCCAGCCCTCTATTACAAACCTGCTTATCAGATGAAGGGTGTGAGGGCAGGTTGTCTCTGACAGCCTGATCTTCCTAAGAATATGCCTCATGGCCATGTGGGATGAGAGCTGCACCTCCCTCTGCCAGGTCCCCTTGCCTCTGTGGAGGATGGGAACTGGGAGCCCCTCAGGGCTTCAGAGGGAAGGAATCCAGTCCCAGGCCCTGCCAAGGATAAGGCACCAGGCTTAGCATTCTGCCAATCCAGGCACTGAGCCATGCATGCCTCGCCTTCCATTGCCTTCTAAAACATTGCACTGTCCAGAGAGCAGACCACCCAAGGAAATGGATACTGAGAGCCCTGCATTGACTCCAGGCAGCTCACCTGAGCATGTACTAGGTAGAAAAGACCAAAGAGCCAAGTCCAAGGCACAGTACTAGTTGAGTTGGAGGTCAAGGCCCTATCTTCAAATCCCAGGACTAAGTCCAGTGTGTGGGGAGGACTAGCTGGAGGAAGGAGGAAGAATCAAAGGTCAGAAGAAATGAGGACAGGTCTTGGCAGAGTGGTCAGGGAGTAAGGAGGAGAGGGTGTGGGCTCTGTGGACAAGTGGGGAACTTGGAAGTCCTGAGAACTGGCCTGTACCCATGTATGCATGTGCACACTCACCTGTATGTCCAGGCTTGACAGGAGAGTCCCTTTCAGCAGGGACTTTAGCAGGTGATATCAAGTTCTTGGCACCTTTGTCTGGTATGAGCTATAAGTGGCAGGGTCTTCATTTGGACACAGGTTCAGGGAGCATGAGGAGCCAGTTGGGTGGCTAGATTATAGAATGAATAGCGAGCAGGACATGGGAATCTCTACAAAGGGGCCTGGAAGACAAGAAGCCAGATTGCTAGTGGGGTTTCTGTGTTTTCTCCCAAAGAGCATCATAGAGGGCACCTACATGTTCAATACCACGCCTGTGCCCTCTGCTATGTCCCTGCTGAGTCACCTTGGTCCTTTTAAAGAGCTGGGTATGAGTAGGTGAGGCCCTGGGGCTCTCAGCAGAACCTGTCAGAGGAACAGATAGGGTGGGATGTCCTGGGTGGTCCAGGAAAGCGGGGGAGGGGGGGAGTGGAACAGAGAGGTAGGACTCAGAGGGTGGGGACACTCAGTTCAGCAGATGTAGTGCCAGCACCAGGCCTTCAGGCCAAGAGGAAGGTGGGCATCAGCCTGAGCAGAGAACATACCACACCTGGCCCAATGCAGCCAGAATGGGGCTTCTATGGGAAGAGAAAAGATCAGACCACCCCATTTGGGGCATGTTTGAGTCCTGAGGAAGATCTCAAATTTGGGACAAATTTGGGTGGAAGGCAGTGTGGGGAAATATGTTGCAAGTGTCAACTGATGGTTATTGGTATGAATTCAACACCAACAGGAATCCCCAATTTGAGGGGAAGTGAAGAAAGAAACTTGTTTAGTGCAAACAGCTCAACTGTGATGCAGCACAGCTGTGAGAACAGCACGACTGTGAACAGCCCCCAAGTGTTACAGCTCAATAATGAAGCAGCCCAGCATGGCTCTCAGGAGACTCGAAGGCAGGGGTGTCAGACTCATTTTCCCTGGGGGCCACATCAGCCTTGTGGTTGCCTTCAATGGGCCAAATGTAATTTTAGGACTGTATAAGTGTAACCACTCCCTAACTAGGGGCCAGGAGCTTGGTGCTGCCACTGGGCAGAAACTAGGTGCTGGGTCGGATGAAACAAGGTGGAGGGCCGGATTTGGCCTGTGGGCCTGGTGTTTGCCGCCTGTGCTCTAAGGTGAGGCAGCCCTGGGGCCAGGCCCCTCTCTGACTACGCAGCTGTGCTCTGTTCCACTCTGCCCTGCAGAGTTTTTGTTGTTTGGTGGAAAGGGTTAAGTTTGCCCTCAGAGGGGGGCTGACTTATATGAACAAAAGTCCCCACCCCTGGTCCCTGATGGGTCTGTCCTCTTGCAAACGAAGACTCCGAATCCTTGCAGTTCAATTGGTCCAAAAGGCACTGTCCTGATTGGTCAGAATGGAGCTGGTCTGATTGGTTGGTGAAGATGTTGATGGGGATGTAGCTGTACAGCTCTGGTTAAATCAGGAAAGCCTGAGTCCTGTTGGTCAAAATAGGACTCCAGGAAACAGTTTATAAGGGCTGGCTCTGGTGGCAGAAACACTATGCAGGCAGGCAGTTCAATGCAGGCACCAGACAGCTTAGTGCAGGCTTCTCAGTGAAGTGCCATTCGTGTGAGACCCCTTTGTGTAGAAATGGCTGCTAGCTCTGTTTTTTGTTTGTAGGTTGGTTGTCTTGTTTTGTTTTTCTAAATCTGAGTCCAGTTAGCTACCAGAAGCCCTTCTTAGTAGGTATTTTTTCTCTAAGGGTCCACAAAAAGTACTCACTGGCACCAGGCGCAGCTCCTGGGCCTGTAGACACATTTTCTCTAACCTTCAGGTGGACCCTCCGAGCTTGTTTTTGAGAAAAGGGAATGAGGAAACAATGCAGAAAAAGGTATTGTTACTTGCCTGCAGCTACGCACCTGCTTGGAAGGAGTCAGTGATGTGGACTTAGCTTGGTGGGTCCCCCAACCCCATGCAGGCCACGTTGTCTCAGGGCGGTAGAAAGAGATGGTCTGAGGGCTGGAGGGATTTTCGCAAAGGGCCACCATAATCCAGGATCTCAGCCAGCCTGAATGACTGCCCCCTCCCAGCCCTCCCTGCAGACTTCCCCTGTGCTCTGGATCCAGACACAGTGCCAAGCAAGGCTGCCGTTGCTGTGGAGGCAGAAAGTTTGGGTGCAGTGCCCTTGGCTGGAAGGCGACGTGGGAACTTCTGCTTGAGGAGAGCTGCTGAAGTGGACCAGTAGGCCCCTGGGTACAAGGCCTTGTTTTCCCACTGCCTCCTTAAATAGGGAAGGGGCTCTAGGGTAGAGACTGCCTGGCCCCAGGCATGAGACATGAACAATGGTTCTCCTGGCTGTCCTGTCTCACCCCCAGGACATGTGGCCCTGGCAGCCTGCCGCTGACCAGAGTCCCCTGTAAGTGCAATGCCTTTCAGAGGTTCCTCCTGGGAACCTGGGTGTTGAGTCCTGTGAGCTCCTTTCCCTGCAAACACGAGCTCAGGAGCCAGGGTGGGTGTGATAGTATGTCCGGGAGTGGGTGTCGCTACAGGGGTGTCTCATGTGGAGGCGAGTGGCACAGGTGTGGAGAAGACGAACAGGGTGTGAGTTTGTCCCCAGGCATGAAGAATGAGGGCCATGTGTGAGGGTGTAAGGCAGGGTGTACCTGTCAGGTGTGGGTGAGCTGTGGAGTTGTCTGTGAGGCTGGAGAGGCAAGGTGATTTCATAAACCTGTGCTGCAGTGGTCTTAGTACCTAAGGCTCTAATTGCCATTGTGAGGAGTCTGGTCTTTCTTAAGGAGGCTATGTGCAGGCAGTGGAAGCTTGTGGACTGTACAATGGTGTGCAGGCTGGGCTGGGAAGTGCAGGATGGTGCAGAGGCAGGGCACCTAGTGGTCACTTGGGCTATTGGTCACTTGTCCTGGTAGGGGCATGAAGACCTGGGGCCAGTGACCTGCAATAGGGGAAAGGAGCAAGGGGCAGTTCCATGAAGTGAGGGACCGTGGAGGTGAGACAGTAGGACTCTGAGGCAAATTGAAGATAGGAAGTGAAGACGCTCAGGGGTGGGTAACCTAGACGAGGTGAATGTGGGGCAGTGTCTGCATACAGAAGGTGCTTATGAATTTGTTGACTGACTATGACTGGTTTGTCAGTGGTTCAAGCGGGCAGAGGGCGTTCTCAAGAGAGGTGCAGTGTGTGTGAGACACAGAGAGAAGTGATGCATGCGGCTATGTTCTAGTTCTATATTCGCCTCATCCCCTCACTCTACATTCTGTCCATGCCACAGAGAATGCCTGAGTCAGGCCGTATATCAGCATGACCAGCAGGGGGCGCTCTGCCATCAAGTGACCTCCCTCCTGGAACCCTTTCCACAGCTGCAATGCATATTTTTACTTTTTTGAGTGCATGCCCTCTCTGTCATTGCTTAGATGGTAACCTACCGCTGGTCCTCGCTAAAAAATCGTCTTCACATTATCACTTTCCAATACCACAGGATGTCACAACTGGGGCAGCCTGGGGCTCCTGGACCCCTCAGTCCCACTCAGCCCTGAGAAAGGCATAACAGACCCTGATGAAAAGGCATCAGGAGCCAGTTATGAAAATAAAGCTATAAAAAGAAAAGGTGTCCCATTCCACACAGGGAGAGCCAAGTGGAAGGTGGAAGCCAGGGGGCTTCTCCCAGGACCCAGGGCTACACAATCAGCACTGACTGTGGACTCCAGTCTTACAAGCTCTGTGGCCCAAGAAGGATGTGCTTGCTTGGGAGTGGGGAACCATGGTCTGGGGTAGCATTAGAGGCAGAGAACAGGGGTCCTGGGAATAGCTGCTGGGATCCTCAGGCCAAAGCAAGGGCTCCAGAGCAGGCTGCCTTGCCTCTGCTTAGCTATGTCATTCACTGTGTAGTGAACTCATACCACATGAAGAGCACTCAAGTCAAAAGTGGGTGTGGCCCAAAGGAGGGGGTCAGTCTAGCCTGGGTGTAGTTAGGGGTTGCTGGGCACAAGTTCCAGCAAAAGGTATATCTGAACTGGGTTCTAGAGGCTGAGTAGAAGTTGGTTGGGCCAAGTGGGTAGTGTTTCAGCCAGGAAGTGGGAGTGGGGTGGGTAAGGGCAGGTTGTAGAAGGCCTACAGTTCCATGTCAAAAATTGAGGCAGACCAGCCTCTGTGGGGTGCTCAGGGAGCTGTACCCACACGTGTTGGAGTCCAGGGCCAATGGCAGACTCTGGGGACAGTGGTTAATTCCAAGGCAAGAAAGCTGAAGGGGCTGAAGGTTGGTCATTGCAGCCAGCTGGTATTTCTACACTCAACATTTAGACAAATTAAACCTTCAAATGTGTGTTCTTCCAGGGACAAACAGCCCCACCTGTCTGTTTCTGGGCATTCCATTTGTAAAGTGGAAATGCCAGGCAGTTGTGAAGGTCAGATGAGAAGGTATTTGTCAGCCCTTATCAAAATACATTGCACACAGTAGGTTTCAATAAACATTAGCCATTAATATTATTCCAGGGTATCTGCAGGTGGAAAGCTGGCAGAATTAAAGTAAGTTATCTAATTTTGTCCCTCTTTATGTACCATGTAGGTGGTGTTCCTACTTCATGGATGAAGAATCAGAGGTCAGCTGAACTCACAAGCAGGTCAAGCAAGACCCTACTTGGGGGCCATGGGGCTCGGCCCTGGGCAAGTGCTCTGATCTGATTGCCTGAGTGGAGGCAGAAAGTAGATGTGTTTAAACATTATCTTCAGTAACAGCAAAGAAGGAGAAGAAGGCCAAGCAAGCCTGTCATGGCAGCCCAGCCTTCCTGGGACTCCCTGAGGCTTGGACCATCCCACTGCCTCGGCTTAGTTTGTGATCAGCCTCACAGAGCGAGAGGCAGGAGGGCAGGGTCTGCATGCCAAGGGCAGGAGCACTGGCCTGGAGACTGGAGACTGCAGTGGGCCCTGCATGAGGGTCATCTGACTGCCCCTGTGGTTCTGGGTCAGGAAGAGCGTGTGACCCAGGCAGGCATAATGGAAGTGTGGGACCTGGGAGGAGCCACCCTGCCAGCCCTCAGGGTGGTGGTGATGGGGGCTTAGGGAGCAGATGCTAGAGGACACCAAACAGAGGTCATAAAAGTGGTATGCAGGATGCCTTTGTCCTTTCAGTCTATTGCATTTGGCTTACAGAGTGCTTCTCAAAAAAGGTTTAATTATGTCCCAACATTTTCATATAAAAGTCCATATTTGTGGTTTCTCTTAAAAATTGGAGGATCAGGTTACACTGTGTGAAAGGAGAGCAGTTGGCCAATCCAGCTGGTGAAAGAGTTACCACAGACCCTATCACTCTCTAATGCTCCCCTTCTCTGCTCATGTTCCCTGCCTGGACCCCTCTAGGCCACTCTGTTAGTAGTCCCCACCATTAATGGGGATGCCCTTTATGAACCCTTGACCCCTGTCTATGACCCTCAATCTGGATATGATCCTAGTGGCCTAGAGAGGAACTTGACAGACACCCAAGGTAATGACTGGAAGCAGAGTCAGAACTGAGTGTGGGGAACAACAGCAAGGGAGGGCACCCCAACCCCAGGGTCAGAGATTCAGAGGTTTGGGCCAGGAACCTGGTGGGTACAGCCACCACAGCACCCAGGGGGCTATGTGTGGTGTGGCCTCTGGCTTCTCTTAGGCTTAGAGAGAGAAGGCCAGAGCTAATTTTCCTGGGCCACACCACAGACACGGGAAACTCCATCCACCCTAGAGGATACAATGGGAAAGGGTGAAATGAGGCTCTTGAGCTTTCTAGAAGCTTCCAGACAGACCACAAACTTCCAGGATAGATGATAGATATCTAACCAACTGTCCTCTACCCCAAGCTAAGGAGAGACAGGAAGGCTGGGGAGCAGTCTCTGTAGCTCCCAGGGGCAGGGACAAGCACACATTCTGGGAGAAGCAGGACACAGCCTGGAGGTAGGGCAGGAGGAGGGGCAATGGGGCAGGACCCACCCTGGCAGGCCCCCACAGAGCAACTGCTGCCAGGAGAAAATGAGCCTGGAGGTGATGGGGCTGGAAAGGAGGGAGAGAGACAAAGACTGATACATAGACAGAGATGGGTAGAGAAACAGACTCAGAGGAGAAGAAGGGAAAGGAAGAAGGACACAGAGACAGAGGAAGACAGAGAGACAGAAACTGAGAGAACCAAAGATAGACAGAAAGAAGGAGAGAGAGACATAAAGAGAAGAGTTGGAGGCAAAGCCACATAGAGGCAGTGGGAGACAGAGAGAGATCAAAAGAGGGCAGCTAGATAGCCATGTGCATGCAGGCAGCTGGGTTCTACTCTGACTTGGGACCAGCTGGGAAGACTCCCCAAGCCCTACACACCTGACCACCCTCACCACCTCTCCCCTTCCGGGACCTGCCCCTCCTGACCTGCTGGGAAGTGTGCTGTGCTAGCAATGCTGGCATATGCCTGTTGCTCACACACTCTTATGATGGCTTCTGCTCTGTCTCCTGCCAGGGAATGCCAGCAGGAAGGGCTCAGCCAGCCTGGGTAGGTGCATGGTTGGGTGGGCTTCTGCCATTGGCCAATGAAAAGGATAAGGCCAGCACCTTTCTCAGGACCCCTCTGTGACTCCAGCGTGGGCCGCAGGCCCTACCCATGATGAGGGGCCTGTCCTCCTTGGAGACCGGTGAACTGGGGCTTTGGGTACATCAACAATGAAATCAAAACCATATTTTCCATGTTGGAAGACTAATCCATGATAAATTAGGAAAGTAATAAAAATAAGAGCTTTGCAGACCACTTTCCAGCCTCTCACAGCAGACTGGCTTCATGAATCCAATGTGGCACACCCATAAATGTGCATGATCTGGACTGTGGGGCTGCGGGGCAAACGTAGAGACATAGCTGGGAACACTGAGCATGTTTCATTAGAGGCTGGTGATGAGGGGCATTAGGTGGATGGCTTGGAAGGCCATGAGGAGGCGATGTGGGGAAAATGCCCCATGCGAGCTGTAACCAAAGCCAAACCATGGTCATCCACAGCGTGATTTTCCAGCTGCTTCCAGGTCTGCCATTGCCAACTGGGACCCTGCATGAGCTGTGCCTCCCCCCACAGATCTTAGTCTTCCCAGCTTCTCCAAGACATGGGCCATGTGCTCTGACTCAAACATTCTTCCCAGCAGGCTTGAAGGCTGCACCTAGTGCTTTGTGGAGATAAAACCTGTGTCAGATGGTCCCTCCACATCATAACCTGGCCTGAGCAACACACAGCATCAAAGACTGAACAGACCCTTGGGGGAGGTCTCTTCCATATCATTTCCATGCCTGTCAGTGGCCCTTGCTGGCTGGTAGACACATAGAAATCCCTTCTGTGTAAAAGCCCAGATAAGGGCCATCAGAGTGTGTGGAAGCAGAGCCTCCAGGAAGGAAGGTGGGGTCTGTGAACCACATTGTGTTCAGGCACCCAGTTCAGGGGCTATCTCCATGGCTGGTGGCCTCTGAAGTGCCCTCTGAAGTGCCCTGTGCCCACACTTTGCTCCTGACTTTGGGGCTTTCCTCTGCACTTTGCACAGGACTGTCCTTCCTCTTGTACCTTGCACCTTGACCTCTCCTGGCCTTCCCTTTTTTTTTCTGGGACTCTCTTGTTTGGGGGATTAGGACTCATGACTCCTCCAGCCAATGGGAGACTACGATGGCACTGAGTTCCAGAAAGAGTTCCCTTGTGGGCAGATCACGCAGAGACTTCTGTGACAGCGACCCCAGCTGTCCTGGGTGGTGGCACTAGCCTCATCCCTGTACTGAGAGCCCGGTCTGCTCACCTGTTCCCAGAGCTCAGAGGTGATGACCCAGCTCCGGGCTTGTCCAAATATAGATAATGCATTGTATAAACTAGGTGCATAGTTATACGTGATATAATTGGTTTCTTTTCACTTCTCCATCTCTCTTTAAAAAGTAATGCCTACACATCATGTTTAGTTTATACAGTGTCATAATCCCAGCCTTATTTCAAAAGGGATTCCGGGAAAATAGAGTCCTAGTCTCTAGGATTCAGGGTGACTTCGGAATGAATAGCACTGACAATCGCACTGGAAGGTGGACTCGTGTCCTCCTGCAGCTCTCAGGGCACACCCTCCGGCAGAAGTGCTCCAGGGCAGAACCAGGGCTCCTGGGGGTCTCTCAGTCCTGTCTCTTTACTTTATAGAGCAGTGAGCTGAGTTTCCTTGCTTAGGCAAAAGGCTCCCCTGCTGGAGGAGGGCATTTCCAGGTTACTCCCTCTTAGACATCCTGGTCCACGCACTTTCATGGCTCTTGCCAATGCGAGATACAAGGGGACAGCCTGGCGGTCCAAAGGGGCTTTGAATAGCAGCCTACCCACTCAGGTTAAGTGCTGCCTCCACATTAGAATGCAAGGGCTGGGGACACAGCTGGGGTGGCAGGGGGCAGCTGCTATGGGAGAGTTCCCTAAACAGTGACCCAGAGCCTTTTTGAACAAAATCCCTCTGTTCAAGCCTGCCACTCCTAACAAGCTCCTGGCCTCTAACACAGCCCAACTTTCCAACCAGATGGGAGACTATCCGGGTCAGGGTCTGTCAGTGCCCAACTTACCTCCCTTTTCCAGGCATCACCTGGCTCCCTAATTTCTCTGGTAATGACCTAGCTGGCATCCACAGTCTCAGCGGTGAACACCACCCCTGTGTATCTCCCACTTCATCTTCCCCCCCAACAACTTCAAGCATCCAGGTCCATGCTGGTGCCACACTATCCTCCCTGTTTGGCAGGGGAGGGAACTGTTGATTTGGCTCTCATCCAAGGATCTTGTTACAGGCTTATCACACCTAATAAGGTCTGGCATAATAAGCCTGCAGCAGCTCTGGTCCCCACTCTGGTCCCAGGGACCTTACTGTCCCAAAGAAATCTCCTTACCATCTGTTTTTCAATGTTCTCTACAATTTTGGCCTTCAACCTTCACATATGCTGGGATTCTGTTGGCTGTTCACTGTGTTCCTCAGAAGATCGGCTAGGTGTTTCACCTGTGCACAGGGGGAAGTGTGCTCCACTCCCACCTACCCCGCCAGCATCTTCATAAATGAGCTTGAATAGGTGCAGCAATTTTGCCAAAGAAGAACAAAGCAGGAGGAATCACAATACCTAATATCAAACTGTATTACAAGGCCACTGTAATCAAAACAGCCTGGTACTGGCTTAAGAACAGACACATAGACCAATGGAACAGAACAGAGAGCCCAGAAATAAACTCAAGTCTCTATCGTCAATTAATATTTGACAAAGGGGGCAGAAGCATAAAATGAAGTAAAAATAGGCTCTTCAACAAATGGTGTTGGGAGATATAGACAGCTACATGCAAAAAAAAAAAAGAAACTTGATCACCAACTTACACCATACACAAAAATAAATTCAAGGTGG
>VMDR010005400.1:0-51941 GCA_007922815.1 Macrotus californicus
ATAAAAAAAAAAAAAAAAAAAAAGAGTTATTTACTGGCTTCTTAGAAGACTAAACGGCACAGCACTTTTCATGAACCAGAAAGTCCTATCAGCCTTGCTGCTTTCCAAAGCTCCTCTACAGCAGAAGTTGCCACATTTCCCCAGATTAATGGGAACTAATTTTTTAACATGAATAACCTTAGATGAACTTCATTTATAGCAGCATCTGCTTCAAAATGACCCGAATTGATCAGGCATAAGGATTTTCCATTAGGCAGAAATTAAGGAAATACATCTTCCAATATCTCAATTAAAACAGCCTCTGATCTGCAAAGGTGGGAGCTGTTGATTTGATTTTAGTGAACAAGTAGATCCACAGAGAGAAGGTCCCTGAGATGACTTATCTCCTGGAGGCTGGGTTCCTTCCCTGGACTTGATCCCACCACCCACAGCTGACAGTGAAGCAAGGCACTCTGCACCCCTCCAAGTGCCAATTGCCGCAGAGGACAGCCCTTCTGCATGGATCTGACAGTATCCACAGCCCTCCTGAGAGACAGAGAACTAATTTGTCCCTTCTTCATCATTACCATTGCTGTCATCATGATCATTACAATGTGATCTCCACAAGGGCAGAGACTTGGGTCTGTTTGTTCACTGATGTCTTCCCAGCACCTAAAACACTGCCTGGTTGGTAGACTGAAGCACAAGTGGTCCCAGTTCTTTGCCCCTCCCTGTAACCACACCATGTCCTTAGCCACACAACACAACTAAATACCTCACTGTCCCTTGCCCTTGAACCTGGGCTTGCCTTGTGACTGTCTTTGTTTAGTAGAGTGGAGCAGAAATGATGATGCACCAGTCTGAGTCTGGACCTCAAAAGGCTCTGCATGTTTCCCCTTCACTCACTCTCTGCTGCCAACATAAGAAAGACACACCCAGACAAGCCTGCTTGTTTCAGAATAAGGATGACAGCCATGAGGCAAAGCCAAGCTGCCCTGGCTATTTCAGCTGAGGCCATCCAAGATCAGCCAACAGAGAGCTGACACACAGACACACACAGGAACCCAAGCAAGCCGCGGGACCCCCAGCTAACTCACAGACCTGTAAGCCAAACTACTACTTGCTCTTTTAAGCCACCAAATTTTGGGGTAGTTTGTTACACAACATTAAGAAAGAAATCACTGATATACTGGAATATCCACATAAATTGATAGACTCAATCTATTAAATGCTACTAAAAATGTACTAAATACTAAGCACCTAGTTAAACAATTTACATACATTAAGGACCTTGTCTTGATTTAAAATATTGATATTTGGTTCATCATGAAATTTGTTTTATGAATTTTTATTTGCTTTAAATATTGCATTAACATATTATTTATCTTGATTAATGAGTTTTTTGCAGTGCCTCCTTAAATTTTGCACCACTCACCTCACCATATTCTCAGCCCTGATTATCCCATTGATTCCTTATAAAAATTAATCTATCAAAACATAAGGCCCAGATGAAGTTGGGATAATGTGAACAACACAATAAATAATGCAGTATTGGATTATAACTCAAAACACAAAGTAAATACCCATACCCATGAGTCCATATTGCTGTGAATAAATAATTGAATAAATAAATAAATATGGGAAAATGGACAAATACCCCATACAGAAGAGTTCCACATAATTTATTTGGACACTCCCCACCAAGGAAGGGGAGCGTCAGCCCTGACTCCTTAAGTGAGAGCTAACATAGAGCTTTCCTTCCAAAGACGACAGCAGGGGAAGGGGTGGAACAGAGGGACTGAACAGTGGAGAGGCCTGACAAACACACCTCAGCCAGGTGATGAAGGCCAACATCAGCTGTGGTAGTTATGTTGGTAGCTGGTACCCTTGATTAGATGTGATGAGAATGGTCTGCCTTCCCAAACCCATCGACCTCAGTCTACTCATGAGAAACCCATCAGACAAACCGCAGTTGAGGGGCAGTCTCTAAGATACCTGACCAGTCCTCCTCAAAACTATCAGTCGTTAAACCCAAGGGAAGTCTGAGAAACCATCACAGTCTAGAGAACAAAGGTGACACGATGAATAAACGTAATGTGGTGTCCTGGGAGGAATCCTGGAACAGAAAATGAGCAGGCAGTAAAAACTAAGGAAATCCTAATAGACCATGGACTTTAGTGAATATTATGCATCCATATTAGCACATTAATTGTGACAAATGTACCATTGTTATGTAAAACACTGTCAGTAGGGAAAGCTGGGTACGGGGTAAATGGGAATTTGCTATACTATCTTTGCAGCTTTTCTGTAAATCTAAAACTATTCTTACACAAATGTTTTAAAATCAACCAATCAAGGCTTAGAGAGATTAAGTAAATTGCCCGAAGTCACAGAGCTAATAAAGCACAAAACTGAGATTCTAATCCAGGACTACTTTTAAACCAACACCCTGTAGCTCACCTACTCACACTGTGACACTTGTCCATATGACAATACTAAGAAAGGGAGGGACAGAAAGGGAGAAGAAGGAAGGAAGGGAGGAAAAGAGGAAGGACGAAATGAAGGAGAGAGAGGGAAAGAGAAAGAGAGACTTGTTGCCATGGAAAGAAAAAGAGAGACTTGTTGCCATCTCTCTGCCAGCTTTTCGCTGTGTGATGAAACTGGCCACCCGAAATGCCTTTTCCCCTCTCCTCCTAGATGCATATGCAGCAGCTTTCAGCTTCACCGTGGACTTCTCATCCAGCTGTGCTCACCCTCCTGCAAACTCCCATGAAATCAATAGCACACATCCATCATTTTATCTCCACCACTTAGCAGAAGCAAAAAACACTTTGCCAAAGTACCCTCTGCCAGACAAGACATATCACCCCGTCACCATCGAATATGTACATCTTGCATGCAATTGTGTAAGTGTTTGGGGTCCTTTGAAGTTGGAGATTTATTCCTGCTTCCCTTAAGTTTTATTAGGGAAGGTTTATCATCAATATGAAACTTTAATTCCTCCAAAGCCATGGATTAATAGACTCATAAACTTTAATACCTGGTGCTTTATGCACTGCATCCAAGATGTACTCAGCACAGTTGAGGAGTGACAACTTAGTTCAATTCTCTGGTCTCCTCCACCATGCAATTCTGAGGCCTTGGAAGATGCCATTAGACTGACCTTCATAAAGCCTCATAATGTGGTTGAACATCATAAGGAGGCTGAACACTGGAATCAGACCAATAAGAGTTCAAAGCCTAGACGCATCACTTACTAGCTGTGCAATTCTAGGGTGGTTGCTTTGCCTCTCTGAGCTTCAGCTTCTTCATCTATAAAATAAAGATAAAACCAGAATGTATTTCACAGGGTTATTAATTGTATATATATGGTGGATATGTGTGGGTGTGTGGGTGTGTGGGTGTGAGTGAGAGAGAGAATGAGGACACAATGAAAACCAAAACCTTTCATATGGCAAGGAAAATAAAGGCACCCCTTAGGACCTCTGCAGAGAAAACAAAGTGAAGAGGCCAGAACCTCACTCCTCTTCACTTCACGCACATCCTCAAGCCCAAGCTCCAAAGCTGAGACAGCGCCCATTGTTCAAAGGGCAGCTACTGCTGCTTCTGGTGATAGGGATTGCATGTCTTTTCTTCCAAAGAAAACTTTGGGGGCCAGCACTTAGGCTGAACTTTCTGTAACTTTCTAATTCCTTTGAAGACAATTTGGAAAAACAAACCACATTGTTTTTTCAGTGCTGACTGTGTCATGCGGTAGCTCTCTTTCCTTTCCAAGGCCTCCTCTTTTACAGCATTGATTTAAATAAAGCAACAAAAGAAAAGTAATAGTCATATGGATTATTCAACCTGCAGTGATTCAGATAGTACTAATGATTACGAACTTTCTCAACCAGGGTGCATTTGGCAATGTCTGGAGACATTTTTTGGTTTGGTCATAACTAGGGGATGCTGCTGGCATCTAGTGGGTAGAGGCCAGGGATGCTGCTAAACTTCCTACAATATGCAGGATAGACCCCCACAAGAAAAAAATTATTTGGCCCCGAAGTGTCAGTAGTGCTGAGGTTGCTACAATCCAGCTTATGTAGATCATTTATTATGGGCAAGACCGGTTCTAAGAACTTTGCATGTAGCAGCTCCTTGTCCACTGTATTAGGGTTCTCCAGAGAAACAGAACCCATGGGAGACAGAGAGAGAGAAAAGCAGACATGGACAGGGAGACAGAGAAGAGAGAGACTTATAAGGAGTTGGTGTGTAATTATGGAGGCTGATAAATCCAAAATCTGCAGGTAGGCCTGTAGTTCAGGAGACCCAGGGGGAGCTGATGCTCCAGTTCAAAGGCCAACAGACAGAAGGAGCCAATGATAGATGAAGTCCAAAGAACTTGAGCTGGAGAATTCCCTCTTACTCAGAGGAGGCTGGGCTTTTGTTCTACCCAGGCCTTTAACTGCTTTACTTAAGTCCACTGATTTAAACGTGAATCTCATTCCAAAACACCCTCAAGAAAACAGCCAGAATAGTGTTTGACTGACTATATATATAGGCACTCGATGGCCCAGCCAAGTTGACACGTACATTAACCATCACACCCACCTGTGAGGAGGACACCACTATAAGCAACTTCCATCGACTGAATTGCCAGCCCCATTTCTTCACCTCCCCAACATCTTCATCTTTGCCCTGGCTTCACTCTGGGAAGACTGTTCTTCCCTGTCCTATGAGTCTGGACTTAACTAATGGTCCTGGCTTTGGCCAGTGGCACCTGGTCCAGAGTGACAATGCGCTGGTTCCAAGGCTAGGCTTTGAGAAGCTTCATGTGCTTCTGCTTCCCCTTTTCTCCTTGCCAACTCCACGAGAACAGCAGGCCCCGTCTATCCCACTGATCCCAGATGGATTAGAAACACAATGAATAGAATAATCCTGCTGACTCACAGACCGGCAGTAAGAAGAAGAGTCACCCCAGCCAAACATAGCCAAGATCAACGGAGCCCCAGGTAACCCACAGCTGCATGAGCAATAGTAAGTGATTGTCATTTAAAGCAACTAAGTCCTGGGATGGTTTATTCTGCTGCAATACCGTGAACAGTGGGACCCATTTTAGCAATGAGGAAACAGGAACAGAGAGATGACACAGCTAGGAGGTTCAGCCTCCACCCATTTGTGCCAGGCCATGTGTTAGGACCTTTCACTCATGTGGTGATCATGGATCCTTACAATGACCCTGGCAAGCAGGTATTTTAGGCCCACTCTATAGAGAAGGCAATGGAATATCTTAAGTTTTATGGGCCCACCCTGGAAAGTATGAAGCTGAGCTGTGAACATAGGTATACTTGTGCCCTGATACCATGGGACTACCTGCTAACAGAAGAGAAATTAAATGACTGACAACCTTCTGCCTCAAGGGACACTCAACCAGGCTGTGACACAGGCTATTGGGTGCCACCTGGGGTGTCTTTCACCCACTTACATCCACTGCAAAGTTCTGTCGATTTTGCCTCCAAAAATCTCTCTTGGATTTTCCACCCACTTCTCTTTATGTATGTGTCCACCTTGCCCTGAACTTCCACAAGGCTGGCCCAAGCCCCCCAGCCACCTGCCCTCCTGGCATCCCCTCTTGCCCCTTCAACACATCTAGTAGGCCAGAGTACCAATCACGGTAATTATTGAAAATACACTTCAATGACACCCCTCCCCTGGAGAGTAGGGAGAACCCCCAAAGACCCTCACTGCTCTCTGAATAGGGACAGAGTTTAGCAAGGCATGCACCATCTGGACCTGGCCACTATCTCTGATTTCACTCTCCCCCTTCACTCACTCTGTTATCGCTTAATCCACAAATATTCCTTGAGAGTCAGCTATGGGTCAGGCACAGTGCCTGGCACTAAAGACACAATGATGAAAAAATGCCCCAGGTCCCTGACCTCCTGAGGCTAAGAATTTGAGGGGGAGACAATAGACAAGGCCCCGCTGGCCTTCTTGCCATTCCCAGAAAGTGCCGTGCTCTGTCCACCTGTGGGACCTTTGTGCCTACAGTTTCACCTGCTTAGAATCACTCCTCATTGCCCAGGGCCATGCCTGATCCCAAGGCTTCATGCTCTCACACCTGCATATGGACATCACATCAAAGCACAAATCCCAACAAGGAATCGTAAACTGGGACATGTGCAGCAGTTCAATGTCTAACCCTCACACTGGCCTTGCAGCCTACAAGGGTGGAAACACAACCTGTTTCTGCTTCACACCATATCCACAGCGCCTATGCTCAATACGATTGAGTAGACTGTAACTGAGAGAGAAAGTAGCTAGTTAACAAGACCCTTGAGTTTAAGTGCAGCTATGGCTTGAGAGGAAAGGCAGAGACACAGAGCTCCCACGACCCGAGGGACAGGGCTGATGGTTGCTATAGGAACTGCTCTGGGTCTGCTCGAGCATGAGGACCACAATCCCACCAGGGGTATGATCAGCTGTCAACTTCTGCCATCCTGACTATGAGTACACACTCTGAAGTGGCCCTGTGATCCTGACCTCCTAGGGAGTCACACTCTCTCTAGTCTCCTCCCCTTGAGTTGTAGGCAGGACCTGTGACTTGTTTTTAACAAATAGAAGATGGCAAATGCAGTCACAATACATGAAGATCACTATGTCCACCCTGTTGGAAACTATCTGTCTCTCTCTCTCTCCCTCCCTGTCACCCTTGCTGGCTTGAGGAAGAAAGTGGCCATGTTGGTGTAAAGAGACCTACATGGGAAGAAACAGAAGGTGGCCTATGACCAACATTCAGCATAGAACTGAGACTTGTCGTCTTACAGCCACAGGGATGGAATCCTGTCCAGTTAAGCCTCAGATGAAACCTCTGTGCTGACCAACACCTTGATTGCAGTCTGTTTGATTCAGAAGCAGAGGATCCAGCTAAGCCCTGCCCAGATTCTGGACCCACAGGAACTGTGAGATAATAAATATGTGTGGTATTAAGCTTCTAAGTTTGTATAAGGTTATTATGTAGCAATAGGCATTAACACATTGAGCTAAGCGGCCACTCCTACTTCTTTCCCACCCTGGTGGGAATTGTGCACATGGAAAAATGCTGTGTTACTTTCCTGGGGCTGCCGTGACAAATTGCCACAAACCAGAAGGCCTGAAACAACAGGAATTCATTCTCTTGTAGTTCCGAATGGCAGAAGTCTCGAATCAAGGTGTCAGCAAGGCCATACTTTCTCCAAAGTCTCTAAAAATCTTTCCTTGCCTTTCCTACCTCCTGGTGGCTCCCTGCAATCCATGGAATTCCTGGACTTGTAGATACATCACTCTAATGCCTGCCTTCATCTTCACATGGCCCTTTCCTATGTGTGTGTCTGTGCCCAAATTTCCTCTTCTCATAAGGACGCCAGCCATTGGCTTAGGGCCCACTCTAAGGCTGTATGACCTCCTAAATTGATTACAATGACCGCAATTCCAGATAAGTCACATTCACAGGTGCCAAGGATCAGGACTTCAACATATCATTTTAGGGGTGGGAGGAGACACAATTCAACCCACAACAGATGCTGTCTTCACATCTAGCACACAGAGTCTGTGGGTCTACCTGCCCACTCCAGGCCACTGGGAAGTTACCCATTCACTCCAGTTCCCACTGATTCTAGGTTCAGCCATTAATCAATCACATGTTTGCTGAGCACTCACATGTGTTGCCACTGATGGATAAACTGAGGGGAACAGAACCAAGAAAATCTCTGCTGTCGTGGAGCATACATTCTGCGGGGGGAGCCAGTGACAGACAGTCAATGCCAACAAGTGAAAGCGATCATTTCCGACCATGGCAAGTAGTATGAATAATAACACAGCTGCTGTAGGAACAACAGTCATGGTGACAATAGCAGCGGCAGCTAATGAGGCTTACTCTGTGCCAGGGGTTGTTCTAAACACTTCATGGGAAACTGTACTCTTCCTCCTCACCACAACCCTATGACGTAGCCACTTATCAATCCTGTTTTAAAGATGGGAAAACCGAGGCACAGAGAGGTTACACACAACTCAAGGCAAAACCAGGATTTGAACCCAGGCAGCTGAGCTCCAGGGACCCAAACAAAGAAAACAGAGAGGTGGAGAAAGGAGCAGGGCTTTAGATCTGGCTGTCTCTGAGAGGGCACTTTGGAGCCAAGGCTTGAACAAAGAACAGTAGGGTGGATGCCGGATTGTGGCGGGTGAAAGGGGAAATGTAAGTGGAAGGTATGAAGATGGTAAAATGATCTTTAGTTGTGGAAGAGTTTGGTTCTGCCCACCCCTCCCAAGGTGGGCAGCTCTGAAATATGCAGTGGTCAATGCTCTAAGAAAGGGGACTTCAGTGATCAAGTCTCAGTGTCTCACCGTCTCACCTCAGGGATGCTGGAATGCACCCCCATTTCCTTCCTGCAGCAGCATCTTTGTCCTGTAGCCTACCCTCCCAATGTGCACGCAGGTTGGCCCCACTGCCTGGGGTGATTAATAGGTTTAATTTACTATTAACTTCTATGGAGCTGAGCTAGGCTACAATGCCTCTCGAGCAGTGTGTGAGTAATCAGTGAATGAGCAAAAGCCTCTGCATACTTATTTATATTCATTTTGCACTGGGGACACTCCTAATTTGTTTGTTTTTCTCTAGTCTGGCTTCCCTTACCTAGGCTTGTATGACTGGACTTGGAAGGGTCCAGGGATCAGAGGAGGAAGGAGGAAAGACTGAGTCCAGGGGACAGAGAAGGATAGAGACAGGAGACATTGGACAGAGGATCTGTGAGGAGCATCTGTCCATGCTAACTCTCTGTGCCTAACGACAGCCAGCATCTTATTCAGCCATATATGACCCAGGCACATTGTCATTGCAGGTATCGTGCTGAACCCTTGGAGCTAGAGATGAGAGGGCTTTGGGGTTCCTGCCTTCAGAGGGTCCCCAGCACAGTGGGGAGACAGTGTGTTAATGATTTCAAAGCCAGGTCGACATACGGGTGGCATATAAAGCAGTCTGGGCTCAAAGGCAAGGGTAGTGCTCCTCATTCTCATCCTCAGTGGGGCTCCAGGATTCAGGACTCCCAGAGCTCGTCTGAAATTCAGTCAACATCTTCCCTCCTTCCCCAGCTGGAATGGGTAAGGGTTCCAAGCTGGAAGGAAGGCTAAGAAAAGGTCTCTAGCACACAGAGGAGTAATGCGGCGGTTTGGTTTGCTGGCAGGTATATCTCGGCAGAGTGAGGCTTCAGCCCCTTCAAATACACACCCAGACCCTGGGCTGTATTCCGGGAAGACTGCATCAGACATCCCCACAGGCAATCCCCAACTGGTCCCCTAAAAGCTGGAGGCTTCAAAACCGTGCTGGAATTGTTTTTCTTCCCTCTCACTCTTCCTATAAGAAGAGTTTATGTCATGCAATTCAGGGCCAAAAAGGAGACAGGCACCCTTTCTGCAAAATTAGATTCAGGAGCTCATACAGGTGATGTGGCAGGTAGCACAGTACCTAGGTCCTATTGTGTGCAGACTTTTTTCCAAAAGCTAGACCACTGTGAGGTCCAGAGGGGCAGCAGGAGAGAGGGCCTGGGTCAGGGTCTGCCCGCCCACAGAGAAGACCCCTACAATCTGAAATCAATGGATTCTATGAGTAGAAATATACATGGAAGAAGGCCCCAGGCACAGCGCAAGGCAAATCAAAGCTAAAGACCAACTGTCTCTGTCATCTAGAGTCAAGGTTATCCCAATGACCCTCGGGGTAAAGGTGAAGGTGAAAAATTCCAGGTTTTCATTACAGCATGGTGAGGGGCTTGGGGGGACAAAATGTTCAGGCAGCCTACAAGGGCAACTCATTTCTTTTTTATTTGTAGCAGCTTTATTGAGACATAATTCACACACCATGTAATCCACCCATTTAAGTGTATGCTTCGATGGCTTTTAGTATATTCACAGAGTGGTGCAACCAATACCATAATCAATTTAAGATCACTGTCATCACTCCCAAAAGAAACCCCGTACCCTTAGCTATCACCTCCCCGATGCCCCATCATCCCCAGCCCCTGGCAACCACTCATTTACTTGCTGTCTCTATGGATGTACCTAGTCTGGACATTTCACAGAAACGGCCTGCCTTCCACTTTGCTGGGATTCAGCGTGTGCCCTGCAGCCGGAATGCCTGGCTGTGCGCCAGCTCCAACCTTGCCACTCATGGCCGGGTCATCACTCCAGCCTCCTAAGTGTCGGCATCCCCGTCAGAAAAATGGGGCCAATCATTGTTCTGTGCTCATGGAGTTGCAGGGAGGATAAAACAAGTTAACGCCTAGCACAGTGTGTGCACCCAGTAAGTGCTCAGCAGACAAGATGTGTGCGTATCAGAGATGTTGCTTGGGTTTGGGTTCTACTGGGATACAAGCTTAACCCAGACTCGTTTACCAAATGGGAGCATTTATTGGATCGCTGATGTGAACAGTGAGCCTGACCAAGCCTGTGGTCAGCACAGTCAGGGCCATTGGTCCTGCAGCATGAAATTCTCTTTCAGTGTCCTGAACACAAAGCCGAGGGCACCCTCATTATCCAGGAGCCGGGCCCAGGCTGGGGCAGGCACTTCCAAGCAGAGTCGGGGGCCCAGCAAGCTTGTGGCAGGCCCTGGGTAGCTATCAATCCTGGGAGGCTGCCCGCTGTGTGCTCCAGGCTCCAGGGCCCCGGGCCAGGGTGGGAGTAATCTGGTTACATGCTCCAGGGATGCTGCTGGTCTTGGCAGAGCCACAAATTGAGTTTGAAATGAGTAATCTGGAGCCAAGCTGCTTGTGCTGTGAGCGAGAGGCCTGTTGGCAGGTTTTCTCCACCACACCCCCTCTGGACTGGAGGAAGAAACTGGGGAGACAGCTCCAAACCAGCCCCAGAGGTAATGGGCAAGCCAGCTTCTCACGCTGTGATGGGAGGGGGACGTGGCTGACTCCCAGTGAAGAAGGAAAGGCCATTTCTATGAACCATCCCGAAGAAGCAAATCCAGACACAGAAAGTAGATTATTACTCCTATGAATTTGCACATTAATACTAATCAGATTCACATTCATTGGAGGTGGGGGGGCGGGGTGAGGGGTGAGAGCTAAAAGATAGGTGTTTCTTTAGGGGGTGACGACAGTGCTCTGAAATTGATTGAGGTGATGGTTGTACAACCTGAATACACTTAAAGTCACTGACTTGTACACTTTAAATAGATTAATTGTATGGTATGTGAATGATATGTCAACAACATTTTTACAAAAAAAGAAAAAGAGAGAGAGAGAGAGAGGTGGGGGGGGGGGAACAGTGACTTCTCATAGGCATGACTGTCCACAGAACCAAAGGTCTTCTCTGACCCTCCTGTAAGGACGCAAATAAGATCAGATGTGTGGGGAGGAAACTGCAGCACAGAAAGGTTAATTCTCCTGCCCAAAATCACACAGCAGCCAATGACACTCCAGGCTCCCCCTCAGCCTGTCCAGTTCCACAGCCTGCACTCTTAACCACTGGGCTGTCTTGGCCCTGACTGATAAACAGCTTAAGCAGTTGCTTTGGACACCAGGGGAGAAGGAGAAATATTTTAGGAGAGGTGTATATTGGATACTTCTAAATGGAAAAATCGAAGCAATCATCATGAACAAGAACAGAACTTCAGTGCATGCTCTCCAGCGGGGAGTCCACTGTTTCTGGGACTAGATTTCTCAGGGTCTCCAGCCAGCTTAGCATCTGTGCCTTGGTCCCCCTTCTCTGGCTGTTGCTCGGGGTCCCTGAGGCAGGGGGAGTCTGGAGCCGACAAGTCTATCTGATAAAGATCTGACCTGCAGGGAGAGGTTCTGGCGCACTGCAGTCTCCACAGACGTCTGCAGAAAGGCTATAACTCAATAGAGAATTCTGTTAATATGGTTGCTGCCTGCCCTCACCCCCTCAGCTCCCAGTCTAACCACTGTGCAGATAACAGAGCCTGGAGGCTACGGGTCCTGATTACATTCCCTCCCCTCTCACTGCCCTAAAAGGACAGGCTTTGTCAGGCTTCTGCTGCCACCTACAGCAGCTACAACAAAAGGCAGGTCCCCAGCCAGATCTGGAGAGGCAGAGCAGGGGGCTTCAGGGGAGGAAAGGGCCCCAGGGACCAAAGCCCAAGACCTGAAGTCCAAGTCCTCCTCGGTCCCTCAGGCCAGGCTGGGGGAGAATATTCAAGATCCTTCTCCCCTGCCTCCCCTGGAGTGGCCCCATCCACTGGACACACCAAATGGAAGGGAACACCTGCTCTTTATCCCATGGGGCCGAAGGGTGTCTAGACCTCTCTGCTTGACCTGAGGATGTTCCAATCCCTCTGCACCATCTCACTCACCCCCTCCTCCAGCAAGCCCCTCTCCATGCCCTCCCCTGGTTTAGCTGAGGGCACAGCTCACTTCTGCTGACCTTACTGATCCCTCTGCATCACAGCTGCTTACCTGCCTGTCTCTGCAATAGTATCAGCGATTCAATTCGCATTCACTGAGTGCTGCTCATGTACCACACACCGTGTTCAGAGATTGGCATGCACCATCTCAGATACCACTTCAGCAATTTAGGAGTGAGATGCTCCTGTTGCCTTCACTTCACAGATGAAAAACCGAGGCTCTGAGGGGTTAGGGACTTAGCCAAAGCCAGCCTGCGGTTTGAATTCAGCCCCATCTGCCACCAGGGATGAACTTCTCAACCCAGGATTCGCCTTGCCTCACCTCCACACTTTACTAACCATTGCACTTGAAGGACAGGGTGGCCGTATAGTTTGTGGGCTATTAATTGATTTAGAAACTTGGGAACCTGCTTGCCTGAAAAATGAGTATTCATATTTTCTCTTGTAAGGTTCATGTAATGTTGAAAGCAATTGTTGTAAACAACATATTAAAAATTAGAATGTCTGGTCATTGAGAAACACCCTGGGGTGTAATTTCTCTTAGTCACACATCCCTTTTCCTTAAAGTCTATTTCTCTTGGATTTGGGGAGTATAAAGGGTGAAATGGAGCAAACATCGCAATCCGAAAGGCAACTTTTAGCCACAGAATGAGCGTTGGCTTCAGGGAGACCAGAAAGCCTGCAAATCAACTCCCTGATGCATTACCATCCCAGGAGCTTCCAGAATTAGAGGCTACACTGTAGGTGCTGGCACTACCACTCTGCCCTGATGGGACCAGACCTGCAGCATCTGAAGGTGAGGTCCTGGCTGAGGTGAGACACTGGCTGAGGAGGACATGTCTGGGGAGGTGGGTGGTGCGAGAGTCGGAAGAACTAGGGAGAAGCTTGCAAACATCTGAAGCATTGATAATTGGGAGAAAGTAGACCTAATCTATTCTCCTTGAGGGCAGATGCAGGCAAATTTGAGAATAGGAAGAGGAATGAGGGAAACGGCAAAAGAATGATTCCTGGCATGTTGTGGGCAGACCATAAATATTTTCTGAATGAAGGAATGAAATGATGAGTGGCCACAGGAGCATGGATTTTGAAGACAGAAACCCTGGTTCAAATCTTTTTGCCTTGCCCTTCCTAACTGTGGGGCCTTTGTCAAGTGGTCTAGTCTCTCTGGGCCTCTGTTTGCCCATCTGTAATATGGGAGTGAAAGGGACAACAAAGAGTTAACTTTTATATCAGAGCCTGAATGGTTGGTAGGTATTAGGAAGTAGAGTAGGGTGGGAATCTGAGACCTGGGCAGGGACAGTCCAGCAGAGGGGGCAGCAGGATGATGCTGCCTGCACCAGGATGGGCTGACCTGACACACTATCAAGGCTGGCCAATTCTCTGAGATTTTCTAGCAAAGTAAGACAGATATTTGAACATTTCTTGCATGCATATCACTGGACCCAGGCAGTGGGGGACTACAAACATGAAATAAGGCCTGACTCTACCCTCCAAGGGCTTATGATCTAGAACAGAAAATAAAAGAAACTGAAATGGCTTATGATCTAGAACAGAACCAAACTGGGCTGCCAGCATCAGAATCAGCTGGGGTGCTCAGGAAAAGTCAGATCCCTGGGCCCCAAAGAGACCCAATAACCAGAATGCTTAGAAGGTGAGTTCTGAAAACTGTTTCATCAAGCTGCTCAGGAGCCACTTACACACGCAAACACTGAGGACCACTGACATTGCACTTCTGAGAAGTAGGCACCCTCAGACCCATGGTGGCCAGAGGCTTCATGGAGGAGAGACTCTGGAGCCAAGCTTAAGAACCCATAGGTGACAAGAGGTGGGAGGAAGCAATGGACGATGCAGAGCGTGAGGATCATGAGACCCAGAGACAAAACCACATCTCCTGTTTGGATAATGTGCCTCATACGTTGGGACCACTTGTCAGAAGATTTTTGTTGGGAAATAGGAGAATGCCAGGTTGGATATGTGATTGTCCGTCTCTCACGCCCATCCACTTCTCTCCGTCCCCACTGCCAACAGCCTGGCCCAAGGCACTATCATCTCTTGCTTGAACAACAGTCACAGCTCCTAAATGATCTACCGGCATTCACTGTCCTCACTATAGCCACTGTGATCTCTGAAAACACAAGTTAAACAAACTGAACAATGACCAACACCCACCACTGCCAATCAAATCTCCCCAACCTGTGCTCTTAGAATAACATTCCATCTCCTTAACAAGACCTTCAGCGCCCCGCGGGGACTAGCCTCTGCTTGCCCTTCTCCAGGCTCACTCACTCCAGCTACTCTGCACTCCCCTCTAGTCTTCAAAATGTCACCTCCCCAGAGACGCTGTCCTCAATAGCCAACTGTGGGGTAACTCAGGACACGATCCCTCCACAACCTCAGACAACAGATGACTGCCTGGCCAGCAGCCATGAAGAACAAGGAAAACAGTCTGTATCTGGATGTCCCAGCCCTCTCAAGGCCCCCTGAATCCTAAGGCTCCCATGTTTATCACAAAGGGGTAGAATTTTCACATGTTACTCCCTCCCTAACCCTGTAAGTAGCACCAAGCCTGGGGATGGGGCACCATCCTTCCCACACCAATCCTCCACCATCGAGCACTCCCCTGTCACATAGTAAACAGCATGTCCCCATCTGCTGGTCCTCCAGGTGGTTCACAAGTGCAGCTCCCTGGCTTGGGGCTTCTGAGTTATACCAACTTACCTAAAGCCCCTTCCCCCTATCCTTCTGTTTCATCACCCTGTTTCTCTTGGGGTGATTATCAGAATCTGTAAACTCTGTCTTGCCTAAATTTGCTTCTTTATGTCTATCCATTCATATTGCAAGTTTCAGAGGGGAGGGAGAGGCAGGAAATCAGTCCGAATCACCAATGAATTCCCAGTACCTGGAACACCTGGTGCATAGGGGAGGCTCGACAAGCATTTTCTGAATCCATTAAAAAACGCATCGGTCGCAGGAAGCCTTGAACGCCAAGCTGAAGAGAGGGAAGATTGGCTGAGAACTGCGCAGCAAGGGCAGACCCCAGCGTGGTGAGAGAGTTGGCTGTGTTGTCCGAGGAAACCCCCGAGGGTTTCAAAGACAATAATAGCAAAGTAAATTTCAAGAGTGGCTCTAAATTCAACAACCCCCGCGAAAGCTGGAAATTGCCGTCCCAGCTGGTGGAAATGTCCATTCAAACTTCATTTATAAAACCCTTTCAGGCTCTGATTGCCAAATTATCGTTTTGTATGAGAAAGAGGATTGTCCGGATAAAAGATGATGGCAAAAGTAAAAAATTCAACTTACTCAACATCCCCTCCCCCCCAAAAAAGTATATTTTAACATTAAAAGTTACTCCAGATAATTGCAGATATAAGTATCACTTAGTGCAGATGTTGTGTATAAAACGTAATTATTACTCATGGAAAATCAATGGTAGCAAATTATAAAATCCATGATCTGGGCCTTTCTACTGAGCAGAAATGTATTAGCGCTTTGGCTGTGGTTTATGCACTTTTTAATTGAAAATGATCTCTAACTAAAAATGAGTCGCAACACAGGGAAGGAGCAGCCAATTGCAAATAAAGATGTAATAACCATCAAACTCTCTGGCAATGCAGAGAGCTCAAAGCAGGAACCACTTCCCCCCAAAAGCACCCCCTGCTCCCTCTTACTCATTTACCAAGTGCTCGCTCTGTGCAGGCCCTGTGGTCAACAGCGGTAGACCAGATGGATACAGCTCTTCCCAACCAACAAGGGCAGACAAAGGAATAAATGAGATAATGGCAGACGGTGACAGGTAAGACACTGGAAATAAGCAGGGTGCTGAGATGCAGGGTGACCAGAGAGGCCATGTAGGTGGGGAGACCTTGCAAAAATTGGGACATTTAAGACCAAACCGAATGGTGAGAAGCAGCCAGACATGAGAAGGCAGGGAAAACAGAATAAGCAAAGTCACTTAAGAGGCACTAGGAGACCATCAGTGTGTTTGGAGTGTCATGAACAAGGGGTGGAGAGGGGTCAGTCTAGGCTCATATTTGCTCTTTGGGGTTTTCAGTCACCTTGAGCCGTGACCTTTTTCTCTGAGGTTCCTCAGCTGGTCCACCCCAGATGCCCAGTGACCACAAGCTATCGGGTATCCACAATGAAATGCATGCTCATGTTCTCCCAAAATTCATATGTTGTGATCCTAACCCCCATGGTGATGTCATTAGGAGGTAGGGCCTTTGGGAAGTTAATTAGGTCATGAGACCACAGACCTTATGAGTGAGATTACAGCCCTAATAAAAGAGACCCAGAGAGTTCCCTTGCCCCTTCCTCCACGTGAGGACACAGTGAGAAGTAGCCCAGCTAGAAACCAGGAAGACGGGTCTTACCAGATACTGAATCTGCCAGCACCATGATCTTGGACTTCCAAGTCTCAGGAACTATGAGAAGTAAATTTCAATTGTTTAAACCACCCAGCCTGTGCTGTTTTTGTTATAGCAACTCAAACGGACTAAGACAATATTTGATTCCAAATAGACTACCAGGAAGGTTGTCTTTCATCTTGATCCTTCTCTACCCCCTTTCTACTATTCAGTAACCCCATAACAAATCCAAACACACCCAGCGACTGCCAAGTGGATATGGCTCTTCTGCCATCAGCCCACAGGCCTCCGAGAGATGTTAGTGGGACAGAGGAACACGTGGAGAGACCTCCTGACTACTGCTTCCCTCATCCAGTTGACCACAGCACTTGCATCAGCTCTTCCACACCTTCCACAGCAGGGACTCTCAGGTCAGATCTTGGGCACCTACCCAAGATCCATTGATGCCCTCAGAGTCATTCGTCATTACCCAATTCTGTGAGTGTGTCAGAAAGCAACAGTGCGTCTGGTACTCAGTTCTCTCACATGTCCCCAGACACAGGCAGCTCAAGGTTTTACAGCTCATCTTTGACACACAAGTCGAGTGTCTGCTCAAGGTCACAGATCTTGCAGATTCTAGTGGAAAGACTGGAATCCAGATGTCTGGACTTGGGCAACAAGGTCTTCCATGAGGACAAGGTCCACCAATGAGATGGCAGAGAACTGTTTGGGAAGAAAGCATATTGAGTTCAGACCCAGCTTCCTTTTGGAGTTCTGACGAGGACTCAGCACCCAGTCGTAGGACAGCAAGGCACGTGACCAAGAATAAGAGAGAACAAAACACACTGCCATTGTATGAGGGCCCGTCTCCTGCACAGTGAAGCAAATCACCTCACTCACACGTCCTCACAGAGCCTCACAAGAAGGTTGTTTATCTCTGCCCTTCCCAAATTCCTCTATTTTCTTTCCTTTTCTTTTCCACTATTGCTTTCGGGGCGGTCACAAACGAGACAGGTTGATTAATTCCATATTTTGGCTGCAGTTGCAGAAACACCTTCCCTCAAACCCTGCTGCAAAAAAAAGTCAAGGTTTAATCAGTCTCTAGTGTAGTTACCTCATACACTCAAGGATATCTCTGATGGGAGGCAAAGGAGTTTTCAAACACTAACTTTAATGAGCAGAGCAGGCAAACATATTGCTGCATCAACACCCAGCTTGGCCTCACTGGGGAGAAGCCCCAGTTCGTCCATCAATCTCTCCAGATCAGTACTGTCATCATTCTCAGCTCTTATTGCATTCGCCCAAGCTGGGTGTGCAGGGAAAATATTCTGTTAAATCAATCAGCACTGAGGAAAGCCAGCAAGGGTGGGGACATTGCAAGGCTTCAGTCGGTTGATGGAGGCAAGGGTTCGTTTGCACTTAAAGATAGAAGTTCATTCTTTTTACTTCTAAGACATTGCCCCTTAGGTTGCAGATAGTTCTTATTGCAGGAGGAGGAAAAAAAAAAAAAAAAACAGTGAGAAGAGAGGGTTTGTCTTGAGGAAGATGATTAAGCAACAGTGAAAGGTGGGTCTTAGGGATCTGAGTTTCAGGAGTCATCTAGGCGAGGAGTCCGCACACTGATTCTAAAAAAGGCTATGCAGTCTCTGTCACTTCTTTCAACTCTGCTGTTGTACCAGGAAAGCAGCCATAGACAACATATAAAAGAATAGGCCTGGCTGCATTTCAATAAAGCTTTATTTATAAAAACAGGCAGTCAATCAGATTTGGCCCCTGGGCCGTAGTTTACCAATCCCTGATCTAGGGTTCAGGATTGAAAGAAGTAAACAGGATCCCACAGTAAACATGGAGAAAACCAAAATCAGCTTCCTCCTTCCATAAGGGTCATTGCTTGGAAGTCAGAAGACCTCTCTTTGATGGCTGATGATTTAGTGGGAGAAGGGAAAGTCATTTCACCCAAAGGGCTCACCCAGTAGATTGAAAAAGCATAAGTGTGTGTCTGTGGCCACAGGACCTTTGAACATGCTGTGCTGCCTCTGCTTAAAATGATCTTTGTTCTACTCTTACTCAGGTAAATCCTCCTCATGTTTCAGTCTCAGCTAAAATTACATCCTTCAGAGAAGACCTATCTGATGTTTCCCACTCTTGCCAAGCACTGTTAGCAACCTGTACTTTGCTTTTATCACAATTGTGTCTTAATATGCCAGTCTCTCTTCCCTCATTAGACGGCAAATTCCATAAGGTCACACCTAGCACTGAGCACATAGCACGGGACATAGCATGAAGGAAGTACTAAGTGAATGGGCATTAAATAAACGAGCATGAAAGACTTTAATTAGAATTGGAAGACATAATCACCTGTGACCTTTGAGTTTCCCCTCATATAACAAATGCTCACTGGAAACCTTGGTTTATCTGCAGGGACAAAGGGCTGTGCAGGGGTTCATTCTCCCACTGGAGTGGTTAGCAGCACCCGTTGAGGGCTCACTGAAGCCAATCCAGGCCCCATACCCAGAGTTTCTTAGTCAGCAGATGGACCCTGGGAATTTGCCTTTCTCATCAGCTCCCAGGGATGCGGTCGCTGCTGGTCCAGGGACCACACTATGCAATTCTCAGTTCTGACGTGGGTAAACCGCACATGAGGATCACCAGGGGAGCTTTAAAAGTACCAATGTTAAGGTTCCATCCCAGACCAGAATCTCTGAGAATGGGGCATGGACATTGCTGTTTGTTTGGGTTTTGTTTTTGTTTTTTAAAGCACTGTGGTAATTCTAATGTGCATCTGGGCTTAAGAACACCTGGGCTACCTGATGCTTACAGCACAAGAGCTGTCCGCAGGGGCTGGGCTGCAGGGGCAGTGTGGAAGGTACTGGGCTGCTCCCCTCAGGGCCCATTTCAGGGCTATCGTGACAGCTCCTGGGGCACATCTGCAAGGCATACGAAGGCAAGCAAAACTTAGTGCGGACTCATCAGAGTTACTGTGCACAGCAGTTGTTGATCTATTTTCATTGCTGTTAGAGTTCCCTTGTACGAAAATACTACAATGCTTTTAATCTATTCACTGTCGATGATTTGGGGCCATTAGGAATAGTGCTGCTATAAACATTCTAGTGCCTATCATTTGGTGAACATACGCGTGCGTTCCTTTCAGGCAAGAGAAGCCAGATACAAAAGAATGCATGCTGTGCGATTCAGTTGCTGCGAAATTCAAGACAGGAAGAATTAACCCATGTTCAGATAGTCAGATAGTGCTGGGCAGGGTGAGCGCTGGGGTGAGGGCAGCACTGGGGTCCTGATGTCCCAGACACATTAACTCTGTGATAACCCATCAAGCTGTACTTTAAGGCCAGTTGCTTCTCTGTATATATTATACTTCAATTTTCTAATTTTAATTTTATTGTTGTTCAAGTACAGTTGTCTGTATTTCGCCCTCACTCCCCGCCGCCACAGCAGCCGTCCCCACCTTCAGTATTTTAAATGTTTATTAAAAATAGAAAACTAGTGGTGCTGAGGAGTATGCACTGCCACCTGTGGCCTGCAGGGGGCGCAGCAGCCTCATGAACGCTGCTCTCCCACGTCGGCTCCGGTGTGGAATCTGGCTGGCCAGGTCTCCTTGAAGTTTCAGGGCTGCCTGAAGAGCAGCAGATGCTCTGAGCTCACATGCAGTAATGCCCAAAGGAGCCAGGGCAAAGCCTGGCCACTTTCACCTTCCCCAGCCTTCCGCTCAGCACCACAGCAGGATGGAAATTCTGCTCTCAAAAGCTTTCAGAATCCCAAAGCAATTCTACCTGAAACAGAGGTCAGTATAGCAATGCTGGGGTCCTAGGGCCCTTCTCCTCTCTGCACCCTGAGCCCCTGTACACAGAGGAGCAGGGCACTGTGGCTAAGAGTGAGGGCACCCTGGGTTGGAGTGCTATCATGGCCAGCTGAGTAGTCTTGAACAAAACAATGAACCTGTTTCCTGCTCTCTGAAAGGAGGAGAGCTTCCCACGTCATGGGGTTGTGGCGTCTGGCTCACAATGTGATCAGAAGCTGTTATTTCTACCAAACTGAAGTAGACAATACCAGCACAGATGGCCCCTCTCCTCCCTCCTCCAGGCAGTACCAAGTGATCGAAGAGAGGCGTTAGGAGTCCATCTCCTTATACCCATCCAGCCCTGCCACATAAAGAAGCTGAGGACGAGTTCGTGCCAGACCAGTGACTACAGTTCATAGACTTTCTGATCCAAGAGATGGTGGCCAAGGTCAACCTGCTGGCAGCACCACAGTTGACAGCAGCTGGAAACAACAGCCCAGGCCTGGGTCTGACCTTCTTCCAGATGCTCTGGGCTGTGAGATGTCCTAGGATTCAGCACTTATGGTGCCAAGAAGGTTGGCAGCTACCTGAAATGCCTGGGTCTGTAGAAGGAAGAAGATGGCTTGGGATCTTAGACTGAACTCCACATCCCCCCTCTGGCACCTAATTAGCTGCAAGACCCTGAAAAAGCTACTTGACCCCTCGGCACCCTCTATTTCACAAGGAAATCGCTCATCCTTTAGGATTGATACAGAGCCACGTGCTGTTATTGTGTCAGGCACCTGGCACTTAGCAGAACTCAGGGGATAATGGTTCTCCCTCCCCTGGGTGGCTCTGAGCCCATGAGACAATAATGATAGCAACCATAATAATACCAGCTAATATGTGAGGACTTACCACATGGCATGACAGTCTTATGGGTAGGTACCATGGTCTCCATTTTATAGACAAGGAAAATTAGTCCTAAGACAAGTAAAAACAAGGACATCATCTTGCCCAAGGGCATACAGCCAGTTAGGGTTAAAAGTTAAATTTGAAACCCAAGTCTGCCTAGTGTCAGAACAGTGCTTTTAACCTACCTGGCAGTGTTAGAACCTAAGCCACTGTCTCACACCCCAGCCTTTGGGGGCTAACCCTGGCCATTCAGGTTGTTTATGCCCAATTTTTGTCCCCCATCCTCCTCCCAAGAAAGCTAACAATTCTCAAGTCACTCCAGGGTCCCTGACTCCTCACTTTAAACAGAGTTTAGCACACTCAAGAGAGGGGACAGAGGAGGTCAGAGAAGAAAACTGGATGAATCTGTCAGTGACCCAGGACTCCCATAATGCAGGAATGTCCCACTTCTCCTCTGCTGCCTGCTTCAGCATCAGCCAGAGCTGGAGGTAAGGCCTGACTCTGCCACTCAGTAGCAGTGTGACTTCAGGAAAGGTAAGTGGCCTTCTGAACTGTGGTGTCTTCATTTATGAAAATACAAATAATGCCACAAATGAAAACCACCAGAAAAATGTCCTTGCATGGAGGAAATGAGATAATGTGCCTGAAGTGCTTGGCCAAATACTGACATGTAAACCAGCACTCGAGTCCTAGCTATTACGTCATCACCACCACCATCATCCTCTGTCATCATGTCACCAACATCACCCATTACCATCAACATCCTCATCATCACCATCATCATCGTTCATTAACCATGTCACCATTATCACCACCATCATCATCCCCATAATCCCCCATTACCTCACCAACACTAATTTCAAAGTGATAATGTGTAGCAAAGGTGTAGCACATGAAAGACAAGGAGATGTTTGATAAAGCTTCCCCTGCCTGCAAGGCAGACATCAGCTCCAGCGTCTCGGAAGACATAACGGCTATTCCTGTGTTGCTCCATAGATTCCACATGCCATTGTCTCAAGCACACCAGAGAATCCTCGGGATAGTAATGAAGGCTCTAATGTTTCCATTTCCCCAGGACACAGCCTCTAGACCTCCCAGGAGAAGGACCAGGCCTGAGTTTCTAGAAGAGGGAAAAGGGGCCACATCTACTTCATCTTTCAATTCCACCTAACAATCCACAGTGGCCCAGAGCCAATCCATGCTGCCAGGTCCTGCAAGATGATTCCCACACCGTCTTTGCCTCCCTCCTCTCTCCTGCTTTTCCACATCATTCTCTCATTCATTGAAAAGTTTAATAAATGAGCATCTTCTCTTTCCCAGGTGCTATGCTAGGAACTCAAGAAACAGTAGAGAACAAGATGGTCCTTATCCCTACCCTCAAGGAGCCTTTAGTTCAATGAGATAGTTAGACACTAAACAGGTAATTATAGCTGTACTTACAGCTACAATGGGTTCCAGGGGAAAAAACACAGGGAGCTTTCATAGCAAGTAACATGGAGCCTGACTCAGTTGGGGAACTCCAGGAAGGCAAACCTGAGGAAGTGACACATAAGCTGAGCCCTGAACGAGTAGGAATTCTTACAGTGAAGGGAGAGGAGAAAGTTGGGCAAAGGCATTCAGAGAAGAACAGGCTTGTGTGAGGCCTGGAGGCTCTTGGACGGACCTGAATCTCCACCGAGTCAAGAGTGTTTGAAGATAATGAGAATGAGACTAGGCTGACAAGATAAAAGGGGTTCTGACCTTGCTGGGTCTATTTTAAACCAAGTAAAGAAGTCATGGATTTTTATTCTTAAATAGTCTGGAAACCATTAAAGAAAAATTTAAGGAAAAAATACCTGAGTCTTACCGATGCTTGCTTTGTGCTGTGATGTGAGAAGGGCATTGAGTCTTGATCAATGTCTTCTCTGCCCCTTGGGCTGATCCAAGTAAAGCCAGAAGTGAACTCAGAAAGAGAGAGAGAGAGAGAGAGGAAGAGAAGGGAAGAGGAGGGGATACTGATCAAGCTGACAGTGTGGGGGCTGGCAGGGGGGTAGAGAGGGGACAGAGACACTCTAGACACTTCCCTGAGACAGTACTGTTTCCTCCAAATCAAGAAGACCCGACAGATACCTGGCAGCTGGGCATTCTAAGCACCTGCTGCCATCTGCCCAAACCTTTCCTCCAGTTTCCCCATCTGCCCATGCCAGGGAGTTCATACTTGACACTGTTAACTCTAAACAGTGATGGGTTTTAAGCCTGATGTCTGCCAGGAGCAGTCCCTTGTCTCTTCTTCCCTTGCTCCAAAGATAAGACATCGGAGTTGGAGGTCAGATAGAAAATGAGAGGTTTCATGGAGCCCTCTTGGTCTCTCTCTCCAAATGCTCCCTCCATCATGGGTCATTTTAAGCAAGATGACCGTGGATGGAACTCAAAAGTTGGCCTCAATCACTTTGGCAGCCCTGTAGCCAAGTCTCATCCCTGGGACTTCCTAGGGGAAAGGCAGTTTGCATTGCAGAACATTTTATACGGTTTTAAGTGTTATTACTTTAGAGAATGACTGAAATAAAGCAATTCTTAGAGGAAGTGCTTCAGGGGAGAGAAAGAATTGTCAAAATTAGAATAAATTATTGGGAAGCAGGGAGAAGGGAAACTAACTCATATTGAATTCCTACACGGAGCTGGGTACTTTGCTTGCGCCGCCTCTTTCAATTCTCACAATAATCCTATAACATAACTATCATTATGTCCATTTTGCAGATGAAAAAAATAGGTCCAAGGCAATAATAATATCTCTAAAGTCACAGTGTGAAGTAATGGAGAAGGAACCAGAACACAAATTCGGTCTCAGTCCCCAACCCACACTCATTCTTCTGTTCCCATGCAGGGTGCACATTCCCAAGCACTTCTAAGGTTCTTGATAGTGTTTAAGAAAACTTCTTACAGTAGTTCAAGCGGAATGGAGGCTGATGGTTAAAAACCTGGGCTTCAGAGTTGGACTTCCTGGGCAAGTTACTTAACCCTCTGTAAGTCTCGATTTCTTCATCTGTGAAATGGGGACAATGGTACCTCTCTCTCTGAGTTATAATGAGAAATAAATTTTAAAATCCATGTAGGTCCTTGACATTTGGTATGTGCTTAATATCTGTAATATTGTCATTATTACTAAGCATATTGTCATGTACTCTAATTGTAGTAGGCAACCTCCAAGACAGTCCTCAATGGTCCCCACCTCCTGGTATTCACACCCTTATCTCCTAATCTCCTCCACTGAAGTGTGGGTTGAACATATTGATTTGCCTCTAATGAAAGGAATAAAGAGGAAACAATGGGATGTCATATCCAAGACTAGGTTACAAAAGGCTGCAGCTTCTGTGTCAGCATTTACTTTCACTAAGGGAAGTCAGCACCCTATGAGCTGCCCTGTAAAGAGGCCCACGTGGCAAGAACAGGGTTCCTAGCCAATAGACAGTGAAGACCTGAGATCTGCAGTCCAACCAGCTCCCCATGTGAATTTAGAAATGGCCCTTCCCCAGTCAAGCTGTGAGAAGACTGCAGCTCTGGTTGACTTTTTTTTTAAATTTATTTGAGAGACAGAGATTGACTTGCTGTTCCGCCCATTCAGGCATCCACTGGTTGACCCCTGCATGTGCCCTGACCGAGGATCAACCCTACAACCTTGGTGCATCAGGGCAATGTTCCAATCAACTGATAGATTTCAGTCTGTAAGAGATCTTGAGGCAGATCACCCACTAAGCCACTGCACAACTCCTGACTCACAGAAACCATGGGATAATAAATGGTTGTTGTTTTAAGCCACAAAGTTTTGGGGTAATTTGTTACACAGCAATAGATAGATAACTGATTAGCTCATTCGTATCTGTATTCACTCAACAAGCCTTTGCTTTATCAGCAATCAGAAGGCGAATTTCAGTTCTGATCTTGTCTGGAGCATGATGGAAGACAAATTGGCATATCCGGAAGTACTGAGGTTCACTGTGTTTCACACTTGAACATGTACAGCCTGACAGCCAGGACAACCATACAGACAGGAAGCTGTCAGTCTGCAAGATGAGAACTGCAAGGTTTGGAAACTGGAGACAACTAGATCCAAAGGAGCCTTAGAAATCTAAAGCAACTCCACTGTGTTACAAACAGGGGGTTGGGGACATGCCTTATGGGATTAGTCAAGCAAGGCTTCCTCTAGAGGCCTATGGAACTAGACTTGGGAAAAAGTAATCACAGATCAGCGGAGACCAAGTGCATCCTGACAGACTAAGGATGTCTGCCAAGAGCATCTGCTGGCACATGCATCACATTTGCCACCTTTACTTTTGGTGCTTCTAGAATGACTCCAGAAGAAAAGATGACTATATCCTATATGGAACCCCAAGTCATAAAGGACTTTGATCTCTGACAATGAGAATATTTGCATCACTTCCCCCAATCCATGCTTTGTAAAATGTTTTAAGGACTCCCCTACAGACATGACTATAGACATGAAGTTATAGACATGAGCCATAGAGATGAAGGCTCTCTCTGGAATTAGAACCCTGTGACACTATAGTCTCATTGACTATAATAGATGATGGGTTGTATCTGCCCTTAGAAGGTCACTTCTCAGAGAAAATTCAAAAGCAAGGGATTGGAAAAGGGTCTTATGACCCATAAGATGCTTTCAGTCTCCAGTGATTCTCACCTTACTGTTTGCCCTTCAGGGCTTGGAGAATATCCCTTGTCCAGGGAGTGAACCAAGCCCAAAGATATACTCCTTGCTCCCAGGAGGAGCTGTTTGCCCAGAGGCATCTCGAAGGATAGTAAGTGCTAGGATGGCTTGCTTTCTGCATAATGGTGGCACACTTAGAAGCAGGAATGGCACAAATGCCCACATACTCTGCCCCGTTCCCTTGACAGACACCCTTAATTGAGCAAGACTTCCTTTCTCAATGGACCTGGGTGTGGTTTTGGAATCTGGGCACACACAGAACTTTAAGCAATGCCTGCAATTGATCACCGTTAGCATGAAAAATTAGATTGGAATCAAGCGCCTGCTTTGTCTTCCTTCCTGGCTCACACGCCGACTTTTGCCGGCAGTCCTGGCTCTCTTCCTGTATGGGCTTCGCCCATGAAAAGTCGCACCTCACCAGCCAGCCCTGGCTGGGCTCCAAGAGGCAGGAGAATCAGCCAACACGCATCTGCCCATCTTCTCCTTGGCCTGAGAGACAAACTCCTTGCTTCCAAGAACAGAATGGAATATAAGGCTCCTTCAGCAAGCAGGAGGACACACAAAAGTCATCCATGTTCACAGCCTTAGAAACACTAAGGTCCCAGCCCCCCTGCCCCGGACATTTTGTACCTTAACTGGACCAAGAGTCTTGTAAGCCCCAGTCTCTGAAAGAGATTGGAAAAGGCATTGTGATGGTGAAAGGTGATACCCCATGGGTTTGCCATGTGACTCACCACAGTGAAAGTTACTGATGTAGGACCCTTACTGGGACAAGGGTCCGTGTCATCACTATCCAAGGGGATTCCTATTATGAGCTGAGTTATGCCCCTTCAAAAATCACACACTGACGTCTTAGCCCCTAGTATTTTGGAATGTGACTGTATTTGTCAAGGGTCTTTAAAGATTTAATTAAGATAAAATAAGATCACTAGGGTGGGCTCTAATCTGATATAACACAGAGGGAAGACCATGTGAAGACACAGGGAGAATTTGGCTATATACAAGCCAACGAGAGAGGTCTCAGAAAGGACCAACCCTGCCACGCTTTGATCTTGGACTTCCGGCCTCCAGAATCATGAGAAAATGCATTTCTGTTATTTAAATCACCCAGTCTGTGGTCGATTTGCTACAGCAGCCTAAGCAAAGTAATACAGACGTTGATGGAGAAATTTTAACCTCAGTGAGGTACACACAGTATCTTCCCATTCCAGGACCCAGCAAATGGCCATGATCAAGAAGACAGATATACAGCGGGGTGGTAATCATAGCCGTGGGAGCTGAGAATGTGTTTCCGTGGCAGTTGTCATGGAACAGAACAGTTAAAGAGATTCAAGCCAACATGTATGGACATCAGCTGTAAGATAGCTACTGGGTTGAATAAGAATGTTGAATTTAAGACCCCAATCCTGCCTTAGATAACATTCATTTAATTGGGGAGCCAGACATGGAGATAAAAAGAAAAATCAACTCATCATGAAAAGTGCCACCACAGAGGTTATATAGACCAATGTGAATGTAAAGAAAAAGAACAAATTAACTCCATTTCCAGTTGAGAGTTTGAATATTTTTAGGATTGTACTTGTGTGGAGTACCAGGCCCTAGCGTTAAATTATATGATCATGTATGTGGCTACAACCGTCATGAAAGGTAATTTAGCAGTATCTACTGACACTTAAAATGCTCAGACCTTTGACTGAGCTGCCCCACCTTCGGGGATAGATTCTACTTGGATTTCCGTGCAAAATATGACAAGATATATGCACTACGATGTACATGGAAATGTTGTTTCTAGAGAAAATCAGTGGAAACAAGTTGTCGGGATCAAACAAATCATGGTACATCCACATGATGACATATTAGGTAGTCACTGCCGGAAAAAAAAATACAACTATTTGGGCTGATATGGACAAACTCCAAGATACAAGAAGAAAAGGAACTGCCCTGGCCGGGTGGTTCAGTTGGTTGGAGTGTTGGCCTGTAACTAAACGGCTGTGGGTTTGATACCCAGTTAGGGCACGTACCTAGGTTGTGACTCTGATCCCCAGTCCAGGCATGTACAAGAGGCAACCAATCGATGCTTCTCTCTCGCGTTACTGTTTCTCTCCCTCCCTTTCCCTCTCCCTTTCTCTCTCTCTCTATAAGCAATGAAAAAAGACTCATAGACAGAGAGTAGATGACAGCTAGTTGGGGGAGGTTAGGATTAAGGGGGCTTGAGCAAAAAGAAAAAAGGACTCATGGACGTGGCCAACAGTGTGGTGATTACTGGGAGAAGGAGGGTATAAGGGGACTAAATGGTAATGGAAAAAATACAATCAAGATTAAATTATAAATAAATAAATACAATGGAAAAAGAATGTCCTTGGGTGAGGACAGGAAGAAGAAGGAGGAGAAGGAGGAAGAGGAGGAGTAGGAGAGAGGACCAAGTCACAAAAGTGTGCATTATGTGTGACCACTTCAGTATCAATGTTTAAGGTTGCATATACACACTCGTATACGCACTGGCATAGCTATAGATGATTTTTCTAGAAGGAATTCAGGAAACTACTGGAAAGTAGGACCGGCTGGGCTGGGGAATGGGGAGATGGAGCATTTTGTGCCTTCCTGTCCCATTTTAATTGTCCAACCAAGTGCATTTTTAATGTCAGCAGAGGTGTCTAGGTGATAGGTAACGGGCTTATGCAACATATCTTGGTTTTCTCCTTTATACATATCTGTGTTTTAGAAAAACGAAACTGTAGGACTTGCTTTTTACCTACACATAACATATCAATGAGTGAAGTGTTTCTAGATGTGTAACAGGTATGCATGTGCTTTTATCTCACCCTCCCTGGGTCCTCTGAGGGAGATTCAGAGAAACCCTACCCCGCCCCCACATCAGCTTCCACCTATGGTCAAACATTTCCACACACACATCATTAGATTCTACAGAGAACAGCGAGGATTTCTTTTGTGTGTCTCCCATTGAAAGGAAACCCAGATCACAAGTCACTCTGTGCATGAGAGACAGCTCCCATCTCCCGCAGGACCCAGTTCCCAACAGACCTGGAGGTGAAAACTGCCTCCTAAAAAGACTAGAAAAAGAAGGGCCTATGGACAGGAGCCAAGCTCCTGACCTCCTGGAAACTGGGCTGTAGGATGGAGAAAGGGAAATAGAGGAAGAGAAGGCCCCTCAACCTTGTCTCTGCCAGAACCAGTCTCTGCCTCTGTATCTGGGCAAAACATCCGGCAGAAAAGAGGAGGCAACTTTGAGCTCAAGAAGTGTTTTAGGACAGCCAAGTTTTCTTTGTCCACCATGAATACACGTAACAGGGGCAAGTGCTTCTAAGGAAATAGTATCCCACCTGCAGCTCAGGCTCTGGGCGTGGGGTCTTTGGAATTAGAGAGACCTAGGTTCAAATTGTATCTTCACCCTCTCCTAGTTGAGTGGCCTTGGACAAGTCATCTAACTGCTCTGTGCTGATAGTCCTTGTCCCAGGGGAGGAGGTGAGCAACAAACACAACAACAAGCCAGTCAAATGACAACACCAAGATCTGACCAGTGCCATGAGGGAAATCAAACAAATGCTGTAATAGAGAATAATAGGGGTCAGAAAGGTGTCTCTGTAAAGGTGGCACTTAAACTGTGACTCCATTTTCATGTGGTTGAATAAGCAGTCTTGTCCATTGTATGAGCCAAGGAGGGAACAAATGGCACACTCAGATTAGGATAATTTGAGAGGAATTTAAGAAAGGGACTATTTATAAAGGTGTGGGCAGGGGTAGAGGAACCACACGAGCTAATACAGTGCTCTGAGACTAGTAACAGTGGGGTTACAGGCTCTGCCACCATCTCTGAGCCTGACTGCAGACAGAGAGGGTGACCTGAGACCTTAGTTTAAGAATACTGCAACCCACTGAAAGTAGCAAGGTCTATAAATGCCCTGCCCACTTCTCCCCTCAGCCCATAACCTGCTGTGGCTCCCTATTACTCAAACTCCACCAGCAGCCAGTGGGCAAGGGAGCTTGGTGCTGTGGTCTACACAGGAAAACCTCCCAGAGCACATTGCAGGGTAGAGAAGAGCAGGAAGTAGATCTGAAGAGATAAGCAAATGTTGTCCATCCATCTATCCATCCATCCTTCTGCACATCTGAATGTCGGGCTGACACCTCAGACCCAACTAGCACTTCTAATCCTGCTCTCATAAGGTAAATGAGAATAATCTCATGTATGTTTTATGTGTGTCTCTTTACCTTCAAATGCTCAGTGATTTGCTACAGACACACTTCTTCACAAGAGGGGCTCTGGAATTCCAGGTAATCCATAATGCTGCCACTCTGACTCCAAATTAAATAACTGCACATTACTCATTACTGGAAGGCACCCTGGGAACTCCGCCACCAGGAGCACACAACCTTAAAAACATTCAGCCTTCCCTCTCTCAGTTGGCCCACTCCAACTCTCTGCTCAGATTGGACAGTGCGAATACTGTCCAACTTCTAGAAATCAAACACCCTTTGTGAGTCTAACCTAAACAGGAATGAAAAATGCCAAGGCTCTGAAATTTACTTCACCAAGCTGAGCCCCCAGGGAGGAGGTAACATTTGCCTTTAGAATCAGGGATGTTTGATCACTTTTTCTGTCACCTGCCCCTCTAAGGCAAGGGGGGAATGCAGAATTTCAGTCCTATGGGTTGTGGATTCCTTGCTCCCTCCCTACCCTGAGCTGCTGAAGTAAAAAAGAATGGTCGCCTACAAGTGGGTGAGAGCCAGGCTGCTCACTGTGTTGTGCAAGGAGAAGCAAGGAAAACAATATTTTGGGTTGTGAGCTGAGCTTTCCTCCACGTTTCTTCTGCCTGAGCAAAAATGTCACACTAAATGGCTGGGGAAGGACAATAGTGCCTGAACCAGACATGACAGGACATGTCAACACATTGACACATCATCCAGCCAGTTTGCATCTCTAGGGAACCCTTTTTGCAATCAGAAAGCTGTAAGAGAAGTAGCCATAAGGAATCCATCCTGACATACAAGCCCATCGGAAAAGAGGACAGTTTGGTAGCACATGCACCCAAGCTCCCCAACGTGGAGTTTGCAATTAAGCAATGACTGTGGATCAAATCCAATCTAGAGAAAATCAGAACTAACACCATTAGCTGTCCCACCCCTATTCAGCATCTTGTAGATGAAAAGAAACAGCCAGTGCAATTACTTCAATCACTTATGCAAAGTAAGACTGTTTCCCAAATTGGAAATGACAGTCCGAGCCACCTGGAAGGGGAGACAGCCTGTTCCCCGGGGGTGAAGGGGGCAGGGCGGGGGCAGATACAACCTTTCCCCCCCAATCCTTTGAGTCTTTGCTGGGTCATGAGATGATTATAATCAAAATCACAGTCTCCTTCACTAGTAACACCATCATCATCAAATCCAGTAATGTAAAGGTCTCTAGTGGAACTTTTCAGTGGAACGTGGCTCTAGGGTCCACAGATAAAAAGCAGGCATCAGATACCCACATGATGTCAAAAAGATTATATGGTCAAGCACACACCACCAGTCTACTAATGGTGCTAATAAGCCCTGAAGTGAAGAAACCTAATTAGCCTTATTTCCCAAACTTACCTGACCACAGAGCCATGACCACCTCCTTTTTTAAAAGCTGCTCTGGGAACTTCACACTAGGAACACCCTACAGCAACAAATGTGTGGCAGTGGCTTGAAGTCTCCAACCTTAACTGTACATTAGAATCACCTGGGAAGTTTTCCAAACTACTAACACCTGAGCCCCACCTCCATGCAGGTGAGCTGACAATGTGTCAACTTGACCTCTGCCATGCCCACCTTGAGACCACACTAGAACTTCATCACCAGCCCCCAAAACAGAGCCAATACCACAAAACACTAACAGGAAAAGGACATTTTGCTGAATAGTTCGTGGTTTGATGGGAAAGGGGAAAATATTGCACATAACAGCAGAACTTCCCAACAATTCCCTTTGAAAATCTCTAATCTTTCTCCAAAGTTTTCCTTCAAATGGCAGCTGCTTTATGTCTCTTTCTCCCTCTCCTTCCATTGCTCTCCCCACTCACTGGGCTCTAAACTTCTGTTACCCTAACCAATTCCCTTTTGAACATGAGCTTGAACAACCACCTTGTGAAGAACAGTCCTGCAAGGGGCCCAACAGCAGCACTCTGTTCTTACTCAAGTAGTCCCCTGGGTCTTGCCCCCAGTCCAAATAGCTTGTCTAAGTGTGTTTTCCAAATCAATACACACACAAAAATGCCAGTTATAAGAAGTTAAATAGGTGCTCTTGTGGCTAGATGGAGAGGTAGACATTCTTCTAAGACTAACGAGGAGGACTAGACTGAGAAAGGTTAACCAGGAGGGCTGCATGGAAGAGGTGATTAAAGAATTCACGTAGAGGAAACAGGGAGGACCTGGGGGTTAAGGGGAGGGTCTGCACAAATCCCAAAGGCTGGGAAAAGAGCTGAGGAAGGTAGCAAAGTGTTTATTTAATGATAAATCGAAGGGATTCAATGGAGCAAATAACAACACCCAACATGTGCCTTGCCCTCAGCATGTGCCAGGCACCATTCTAAACACTGCATTTATCTCCCTTTGCTTAAAACCACAACAACCCGTGAGATGGGTACTGTCGTCCCAGCAAGTGAGGAACATGGCTGGGATTTGGATCAGAGTCGTTGTCTTCGGGGCCCATTTGCTTAACTACTGCACTAAAGAGTAATGAGCTACAGCACCATGACAAACAAGGCCAGTTAAGCAGGCAGAGTGACTAGGCTCTGGAGTCATCCAGAATCTTGTTATCACGGGAAGGCATTCGGACCAGCAGCAAAAACACCGCCTGGGAGCTTATAAGAAATAACAGGATCTCAGGCCTCACTCCAGACTCACTGAATCAGATTCTGCATTTTAACAAGAGCCCCTGGGGGATTCCTCCACACGTTGAAATGTGAGTGGTGCTGGTCCAGAAGTCTGGGGTCAGTAGCAAATCTAATTCAAAAGGGAGCACAGTGGGTGGGAACAGAGCAGGTAAGAGCCACAGGAAGCTGCCTGGTGTAAATACACTTCCCTAACCACAGCTGGCAGCAGTCATTTCTGAAAGTGAGCAAAACTGTCATGGTTAGGAAGTAGAGCCAGGCCCAGGTACTAACTAGTCTGCCACCACCTCAAATGGGTGAGCTCGGGCAAGTTATAAAACCTATAAAGACTCAAACCATCTAAAAGTAGAGGCAAAAGATAGTTCCTCGTTGGGTTGCTGTGAATATTAGGTGAGAAATTTGTGTTTGGGAGCTTAGCACAATGCCTGTTACACATTAATGTCTCCACAAGCATTACTATTACTATGACTGTGTCAAAATTATAACTTATAAACACTAAGCTAGCTCTGCAGGCCCCAATTATTGTAACAAAGCCTGGGAAGAGGGAAGAAGATGCAGAGAAATGCAAAGTGCAGGTGAATTAAATTTCCTCATCTTGCCTGAATGGAGTTCAAAGATGCTATTTCGCTCTTGACTTTGACTATTAGGGAAATAAGCGTTACAGCATCCTTTTCAAAGAAGTGAAAGGCAACCAAATGTAGAATTAATAACAGGATGCCTACCTTCCAAATCAGCAGCTAAGATAAAAGCAAATCAAATAATCTACAAAGCCAAGAAGAGAGAACAAATGAAGCAGCAAGAAAATTCTTTTAAATAATTTTTTAAATGACAGGTAATCAAACATACCTATTATTACGAATATACTTATAGTGAAGTCCTCTATTAAAAGACTAAGATTCTCAGACTAGGTGAATAAACAAGATTCATCCATAGGCAACTTCCAAGAGACACTGGCAACAAACAGAAATGAAAAAAGAAAAATAACAATGAGAGGGTGTGTTCAGGCCCATAAGAACCAAAGAAAGAAAGCAACGTTGATTTCAGAAAAAATCTGGGGTAGAAAGCATCACCCAAGCTCAAGATGGTCATTTTATATTAATGAAAGATTCAATCCATAACCAATACTAGTCGATAAATAGCCTTTGTAAATCAAATGACATGAGCTCAAAATATATAAAGCACAAATTTTGACACATACCCAAAAAAAACAAAAAACTGACAGATGTGTAGTAATTCTTGGAGGCCCTAACCAACCCATTTCAGATGAAAAATAAACAAACCAAGGATCCTGCAGTGTACAATTAATAAGGTCTATCAGATAGAGAGCACAACTTTACAAGTGTCCAAGGAGTATTTCAGGAAAATTCAACCAGACTTACCCATTTATCCATCCATCCATCCACCCATTCAATGTGTATTAAGAATCTATTCCATACCACCTACCACATATGGTGCTGGGGTCCAATAAAAACAAAGGTAAGGTGCTTTTCATTAGGTATTTTACAGATCTCCATGCACCAAAAAAAAGCTGTGATAAGTAGACAAAGTAATTAAAAGCAGAGGCATGATGATAAACAATGGGATGTGATAGAGGGTAACAGGAATAATAAGGTGTCGGCTAAGGTCTCAGGTTTTCATTCAACAAGACAGGCGAAGATAAGTGAACAAGAAATGGTTCTCTTACATATTCTTGTAAGAGAAAATCAAGTAAATAAACATGAGAACAAGAAAAGAATATTATTGCAGATGGTGCTAAGTGCTATGAAGAAGATAAAATAATCCATGGAAATAGAGATGCTGATACTTTTGGCCAGTCATCACAGACTCCCAAAACGTGGTATTGGGGGTGGTGGAGGAAGGGTCAGAAAGGTGCCTGGGAGATGCTATATCAGAGTGTATTACCCCGAGAACCAGGAGAAACCTCTGAAGCTGCCTGGGTACTTTGAGCAGGTAATTCCACATGGTTCTGCTGGGGCCCTGAGGACACTATCAGCTACTTAGGGAGCCAGACACCCTCCTAAGCCAGAGCAACGTAGGCAAGCAGCCTTGCGGCACCCACAGAGGCTCAGATGGTAAATCCTGCTCTAATTACACTGGTAATTATGAACTGACACTTGCTGAGCAGGAAAGAGCATTCCTTCTGCTAGGAAATGATCTCCAGGAAGCCAGTCCCAGCTTCTCAAACAGGGAGGGTACTGGGAATTTACAAACAGCTGAAAGCAGGTGAGACCCAGTCCAGAGGAGTCTGAGAAATAAGGAAGAAGCCTAGACATTGGGAAGGAGACTCACTGAAGTGTCCACATGCCTCTCCCTGCTCTTGAGGCAGCATCAGAAAGAGCAAATACTCAAAGGTCCAGATTTTAATCTTTATCCTGCCTCCAGTGAGCTGGGTGAACTGGGCTGCTTATCTGCCTTTTGTGGGGAGGTTCTGGACCTGCAAATGGGCTGAATACTAACCTTTCTTGATGGGTGTCCCTGGCACACAGTAGGTGTCTGCGAAAAGCCAGACCCTTCTTTCCGGCTTCTCCCACACCTCTTGATCGGAAGCTCCGGAGCAAGGAGGAAGGGAAAGAGGATAAAAGGAAGGAAACTGCCAACAACAGCAGTTATTACGCTCCCTGGTGATGGTGGAATGGAGTTAAAAAGCCAGTGATAATAAAATTCTCTCCCCATGTTCCCTGTGACGCGAATAACGGAGACATGACAAGAGAGCATCCATCAGCACTCAGAGAGGAGGCAGGTGATCAAAGGAATAAATCCACTGCAATCTGAAAAACAGCCTGCCTGCTTTCATCCATCTGGGAGGTGATGCAAGAACTCCCACTCCAGCCAAAACACACTTTTTTCTACCTACACCAGCCTGACTGGGGCGTAGGCGTGGCAGGTTTTCAGAACAGACCCCCTTGGGGTTCATCAATCTTCTCCTTGGTGTGGCCACATCTCCCAGTGCCTTGGCTGAGCACTCTGAGCTAAGCTTGAGAAATATGCCACTGTCAAGGAGATTTATCCATTTTAAAAGGTCAGAGAATTACTGCCATTGAAACTTGTGCACAGAGCAGATGTAAATATGCCCCAGCTCCCCTGCGTGCTTTATCACACACAGGAGAAGGGACCCAGGGAAGTGTAGCCTTCTGGAAGTTATTTTCCAGGCAGAGCATTTATCTAATGGACTCCGTGGGGGCAGGACCTACCTGCCTGTGTCACCCTCACCTGAGAAGCAGTCCACTTTCAGCTTCCTAGGCTGTCAGCAATGCTAGAGACCTAGACACCACCCTCCACCCCAGCCCCAGCCACTTTCGTGGAGCCTCTCTGTGGGAGAAGGAAGATGAACAGCTCCTCACCCCAGTTACCAAAGTATTGAGAAGACAGAACGCAAAGTCAGTTAAAAAAACAATCACCTTGACTGCAGACACCAGATCGTCTGTTGTGCAATACACTGATGACTAAACCACCGGGAAGAGAAAAGAACTGAATGCCATTCCCTCAGTGGCAATTCTCATTTTCTCCCCACCAACTTAGAACTTCCTAGCATCTCAAGATGCTCTATGGATTGTGGGGGTCCAGGAAAACAGAACTGTAATGAGATTTTTTAAAAATCAGCCACACTCATATGAAAAATGTGGATGCCTGGGGGAGTCTGGAGAAGCCTGCAATCACAGAGGGAGGAATCCAGGCTATGGAGAGGTGCAGACTGGGTGGGTTCAGATCTCAGCTCTGCCACTTACAAGCTGTGTGACTATGGACAAGTTACTTCACCTCTCTGGTCTTCTGCCCCATATCGTGGAAAAGGTGGATGATCAGGCCTAGTCAGCCTATGTGCTATGGAGATGTAAGCAAATGCAAGTGTTATCTCATGGCTCACGGCGGTAGCCAATGAATTGTTATTTTATCACATTGACTTTTTCACCCCTGAGACAAAGGAAGAGATAAAAAGAATGAGTAACTGGGCCAGTCGACCTATCAACAAACCAATTCAGTCAAGTGACCCAGCAACCTCATAGACTTTCCTGAGTTTTGGGGTCAAGATGCCAGTGGAAAAAGAGGGCAGATCAGGAACCAGGAAATCCCCTGGAGAGGTTGGCCAGAAATCATACATTTAGTCTGAGATAAGAGAAGCTTGTCTGCCCTCCACTCTCCTTCCTACCCCTGCTTCTTCCAGTACAGTGCAGAGACTACAATGTGCTAATCAAGGCTGACACCTGCAAACACAGAACAGAATGGCTGGGAACATGGACCTCAGAACCAGAATGCCAGGCTTCAAATACCAGCAGGCACTAGAGAGACCTTGCTGAGACCCAGTTTCCTCTTATTAAAGAAGGGAACAGTTTGGGCCCTGACTGCTGTGGCTGAATTTGTTGGGCATCATCCCGCAGAGCAAAAGGTCACTGGTTCGATTCCCAATCAGGGCACGTGCCTGGGCTGCAGGTTCAGTCCCCAGTCTGGGCGCGTTCAAGAGACAATTGATCAATATTTCTCTCTCATATCAATGTTGCTCTTCCTCTCTTCCTCCCTCCCTCTAGAAATAAACAAATAAAATCTTTTTTAAAAAGGGAACACTTTGGTAGTTCTTCAAAAAGTCAAACACAGAATTGCTACCTGATCCTGCAATTCCACTTCTAGATACATACTCAAAACCACAGAAAGCAGGTGTTCGAACAAATACTTGCACACACATGTGCACAGCGGCACTATCCACAATCATCGAAAGGCAGAAATAACCTAATTATCCAACAAATGAATGGCCATACAAATGTGACCTATCTGTACAATAGAATATTATTCAGCTATCACAGGAATGAAGGACTGATACATGCTACAATGTGGATGAAATTCATAAATATTATGTTAAGTAAAAGAAACCAGTCACAAAAGGCCACATATGGTATGATTCCATTTCTATGGAATGTCCAGAATAGGCAAATTCACGGAGACAGATAGCAGACTAGTGGTTGCCAGAGGCTGGGGGGAAGAGAAATGGGTTTACTTTGGAGGGGCGGGAGATGAAAATGTTTGGAGGTGGTGGTTGTACAACACGGTGAATGTTCCAAATACCACTAAATTGTTCACTTTAAAATGGCTAATTTGTTATGTGAATTTCACCTTAATTAGTTGAAAAATAAAAAAAAAATGTAGTTGCTCAAATTCTTCTGCCCATAGCTGGCAGCCAAAAGCAGAAGCCCGGGGAGGGGCCCTCCAACGCACAGTCACAGGGGCAGGAGGAGGAGGGGCAATGAGAGCACAGAGCATGCTCCACGCAACACTCTGATGACAGAGACCAGAGATTCAGCCTCCCTGCAAAGCCTCCTTTGCCACTTAAACCATCGCCATACCACTCAAGGGCCAGCCACGTGCCTCTGCAATCCCTTCACACAGGAAATTTTCATGTGTAATAAAAGGCTTCTGTCTTGACACTAATCTTAGAAAAAAAATTCTTACATACGTATTAATTCTCCTTCCCAGGTTTTAATTGAAGAGAGGATACAGCATCACGAGGGAAATAAAACCTTACTCCATCTATCCGAGGGCCATGCGGCTTCATTAGAAATTACATTAGATCCTCATTAAGCAACAATAATAATGTAGAGTTGGAATCAATAAAAAAAAAATGCATTGCCCCAAGGTATAGATCCATTTGGTGCAATTAGATTCTTACATCGCCAAACTCTGGTGGCTTCAATGCTAATGAAAATGTGACGTGATTCTGGAAGATGAGGGCTTCCCTCATTTGCCTTAAGCTGAATGATGAAATACAGGCAAGGGCATGATTCCCAGCCTCAACCACCTAATAAGAAGCCATGTAACCACCCACCCACACAAACCCAGGTGAAACTGACTTCATTTCTAGAGTTGCTGCATTAAAGGGGCCAGCCTTCCCTGATCAATTAGTAGTGACTTTTCCGTGTAAGTGCTGGATTGTGCTGTGGTTGATTGTAGATGCCTGCCTCGGGCACAGGATTGGAGCACTGTGCCTGGTGGCAAGTATGTGCCAGTTACGCCCAGGAGCCCCTCCAACTGAGAAGGCAGGTTAAAAAACCTATAGGCTATTAGCACTGGTGAGGCCCACTCCTTCCCTTAGCCACTGGGAAGGGAAGTGGCTGGGCTGGATTTGCATAGTAATCGAGTGCGTGAGACTATTTTACCTCCTTCATTTCCATCAGGTTTAACAAAAACTCCAAGTCAGGACAAAATGAGTATTTACCTAACCCTTGGCTAGACTTTATGTCAGGGACAGTAAATTCTGCATTAAGAATATACAAAGAAATGTTGATTTTCACATTGAAACAATTGCTTTCCTTTGTGTTTCTCTTAGGCAAAATAGCTAGGTTCCTTAGAAAGAAATATTTGATTCATTCATTCCAAAAATGTTCATTGAGTGCCTAACACATGCCAGGGGGTAGTCAGACTTCAGGGAGGCAGTCAGGGACCACATCATGTCCATCCTTGAAGGTCAACATACAGAGTCTGGGTGTTTTTCTAAGCAAGTTGGAAAGTCCCAGGAAGATTTTTTAAGCATGTTTTCACAGAACCAAAAGCCATACCCTATTCAGTTCAATAGCCACAATTAGCACCCGTGGTGTGACCTGACCCCTGCACCTGTTCCACTTGTTCTCAGAACACTGAGCCAGCTCCCAGCACAGGAAGGGTCCTGGCTGAGTTGCACAGGCACTTTGTGAAATGCAAATCTGAGAGCCAGCTTGCCCTGGAGCCCAGACCATCATTCCTGAAGCCAAGAGAACCTTCTCTTCCTTCTCTCTCTCTCTCTCGCTCTCTGGCTCACACTTCTACCATATTTCCTATCGGCCAAGACAGTTTTCCACCCAAAGGGGGAGAAGAAACCACAAGCTCCCTCTTTTTTCTTCCAGAGGCTCAGATTGAGCCCATTTATTATGTTCCCTGGGTCCCCACCAGCACCTTAGACTGCAAGGCAGAGAAACAAAAGAACCCCTTTCTGGACCTCTGTCCAATGGAGGAAATTCCCCCACCCCTGGCTGGTCCCAACCAGGGCTCCAGGCCCAATGAGCTGTGTGGGTCACTTAACCAAGCCAGCACCTCAAAGATAGAGACTGGACGCCGCCCAAGGTCTCAGGCCTAGCAGACCCGGCCACCTGGAGAAGGCAACATTCAACCCTTGCCCCGCCAACACCCACTGCTGAGTCTCAGGTTCCTCAGCCTGTTTCACAGGGTGGTCATAGGGATTAAATGAGATAACACACACCTGGTTCATAGACAGCTCAATAAAGACCCGAGTGTCAAGAGCCATTATTAGCATGTTTATTATCATTGTTGGTCAAGCCCACCACCAAGAGATTGACAATGAACAGGGGCTACAACCACCCAGCACAGTCTGTCCGCATAAAAAGAAATCTTATGACACTGAGCCACAGCCACAATTTGGAAGCACACAACCCATGGGGTGGATATGGGCTAAACACCAGCAGGATGAGCTGCTGCTCCTCCTACCCCTGCCCAAAGGCTGTTACACCGGTCACCCTTGTGTCATTTCTCTCTGGTTTGTCAGATGTAAACAAGAGAGCCAATCCTGCTGGCCCGTGTTGAAAGGCACAGAGTAGAGGGCCTGTCTTCTCCCAGCTCAGCCTCTGGAACACTGTGCTGCTGGCTCAAGTTGGTCTGTGGACTCACGCATAAAAGAGAAGTGCACACCAAGAGCGAGTACACAAGGTGGAGCCCAGGGTCTCATGCGGAGGAGTGGATGAACATATTCCTTTCTCCTACAGTCTTAAAACCAAACCCTGTGCCTCCCAGCCTCTCCTCTATCCAACATCCCTCTCTTTCCTCATCTCCAACCTTTCTTTCTATGCCTGCTCCTTCTCTGGGCCCAGTGTATACAAACCCCCTCTCTTCCTTGTTCCTTCACCCCATTTAGCAACTGTAACAGCACTGTTCTCTTTCCCTTTTTCCATCCACCCTCCAGAACTGTGCTCAACATTGGAGACACAATGAGGAGCTCAAATGGACAAGGTCCCTGATGGCACTTACAGTCTGGGGAAGGAGCGGACAGTAAAGAGGTTATCACTAAATACATGTAAGGCTACAGCTCTGAGGAAGAGTGTGTGGGCCCTCCCCCTCTCTCATTTATTCCTCAACGCCGGGAATCTCACCCACCCAGACAGCCTTACTGCACAATCACAGCCCCTTCTCTCTTATCTTACCAGGAGCCCTCTTGCAGTGACCTTCCATTTCCTTCTGAAAGCTCTGTCTTGTCCTTTCTGACTTCTTTTCTCAAAGTGCTTCCTCCTCTGGCTCTTTTTTCTATGCCTATTCCAGGATGCCAGCATTCTCTAGGAACCTGCCTCTGTGTGCATCTTATTTGCCCTTCCTTACAAGTCCAGCCAAAACTCAATTCCCACCTCTGTTAGGAACCATGAATGTGTGCATCTAGTCCTGATGATCTCCTGAGCTTTAGACCCAACGAACTGACTGTCCTCTCACTCTCCAGATGGGTGTCCCACTGACATTTCAACTCCACGCGGCCCATGCAACTGTCTCCTTTTCCCACCAGGTGCACCTCCTTCATCTCCTGGGTCAGAGAAGAGCATCCAGTGCTCCCAGCCCTTAGAACCTGTAGCCGGGGCACCTCCTCTCGTTGCCCCATATTCAAACTCTGTTGATTGGCTGCGCTGTGTCTCTTGGACTGTGCTCTCCTCTCCAGCCTGGTTATTCCATAATAATTGCATAACATCAGACTTTTCAAAGGTTTCTGGGCATGTCTCTTTGTGCTACTGAAAACAATTTACCTGAAAGCAAGGGACCCAGGAAAATTTGGTCAAAATGAATATCCCATGGTGATCGCTGGTCATCTTGGTGTGCCATGAAGTGTTTTTTAAAGAATTTTTATGCCTCTTCAACCACTTGGATCCATTTATTCCCATATTAGGAGTTTCATTTTACTTGTTTAAGAAATCAGGACCTAGTCTTGCCTGGCTTGACTCTCACTAAAGGCAGACATAGGAAAATAAAAAGTCTTCCATAAAAATCTGGTTTATGACATCCATCTCAGTAGTGTCACATAACATTCCCCTGAAAAGCAAGGCATACGCTTTACATCAATGTGCCACCCTGTGAAAATCCATCGTGTAGTATTTGTGATCCTGGAAAGGTAGAGCGTCACTTGAATTTATGTAAATCAAAATCTCTTCTGGATTATAAATAAAGTCCCTACTATTCACCAAACTCATCTGTGAAAAAACCATCACCATGCAGGTTTGACATGTATTCTTTAGCCTTTTCCCTAAACATTAGAACATACCTACTTGTATATTCACATGTATACACAACTATACTTTAATTTTTAAAAAATGGATCAGAGCTACAGATATTGATCTGCACACTTGCTTTTTATAAACTCATCAATATAGTGTAAATATCTTTCCCAGGTAATTTAATTCTCAGTTTTAGCACTGTTGAAAATTGGGCCTGGATAAACCTTTATTGCGAGGCGTCTTGTGCATTGTAGTTTATTCAGCAGCATCTCTGGCCTCTACCCATTACATGCCAGTAACACATCCCCTCCCCAAACTGTGACTACCAAATATATCTCCAGACATGGCCAGAGGGTCCCCTGAGGGGACCACCAGTTGGGAACCCCTGAGATGGAGCCATCTATTTCTTTTGAACAGCTGCTTAGAATTCCGTACTATGGGTATACCATAATTTATTTAACTATTTTCCTATTCAGCAACATTCAAAGTCTATTTTAAATGCATCAGAGGGACTTAACGGTTAAAAACAATAATATGTAAATGATCATTTTGTTTTATCCTTCTTGTAAAATTTGAATCATTGTGTTTCTGCTTAAAACAGACAGGAACTCTATGTGCATTAGGCAGCTCTGTGGCTTTTTTTATGTTTGTTTCTATGACATGGGCACTGATAGATCTTTAGGGCTGGCGTGGAGTGGTGGCACTTCCGTACACTGCTGACGGTGGCAGCAAGAGGACAACCTTTCTGGGAGGCAATCAGGTAAGACAGTTCAAGAGGTCACCCTGCCTAACTTTCTATTTCTTGTTTAGTAAAATTAGCAAGACCACATAGCTACATTCTGTCCCTTCCCTTGTCTTTAGGCTGGATGACATCAGTGCAGGCAGTTGGCTCTCAGATAAATGCCTGGCCCTTCTCAGAAAGACAATTAATGAGCTGAGAGGCTGCTTAAACAGAGATGAAATGTGAGATTAACAGACACAGGGCCGTCTATCTACCCTGCCAACAGGTTATCCCCTCCTTGCTGTGCTGTTTCATTAGACACCACCAAGGAAACCCACACAATGCACCGTGACTGTCAGGTCTATTTTTGAGATAATTACAAGGCTCCAGCTTGGATCCACTTAAAGGCAGAAATATGGGACAGAGAAGGTTTAAGGCAAACTCTACCCCTTTCTCCTCTACTGAAAATGTCCCACCAGGCTTTAAAGGGAAGAGAAAACCACATGAAACTTTCATCAGAGCTTGGTTGGCTGCTGCAGGAGCTGCAGAGCCCAAAGTTCTAATTCTGAACAGTGCCCAGTACAATAATTAGGCGGCACCTTCCCTCCCTGCAGGCCTGCTGGTCTCCTCACCCACCCCCTCCGCTCTCCATGCCTGGGAACAGCAGTGCCTTAAGGGGAAGGAAGGAGTAGGGAGAAAGGAAGAGAAGGTGGGGAGACATTTCGGAGCAGGATCTGTTGTTTTTCTAACAGTAATCTAATTACCAAAGCATTGTACTCTATAGATGTTCAAATGGTACTGCTCTGTACCCCAGACTTGAAAATGGATCCATTCACTGCTCACATAACTTTGCAAAACAGGAAGACCACTACAGGGTTAAGTCACCTACAGGATGACTTTCTCCTTTACTTTCCAGCCTGCAATCTCCTGGAAGGCACACCAAGAATTCAAAGCTGCAGGAGTCTCTGGGAAATGGCCCCACTTGCTTGCAACTTCTCTGCTGTCCCCTCGTCCAGGCAGAGAAAAGATAAGAAAGGAAGTATTTCCGCAGACACTCCTGTTCTGATCATTGATTTCATGAGCAGAATTTCAACCTTGACACCTGAGTGTGTCCCTCAACCCCCTACCCCAATGACAAGCACAATAACTACAATAATGTCAGGAGATCAAGCAATACTATTCATAACAGCTGCTATGTGATGCCCAAGCAGGTGACGCACTTTGCTCCTGCAATGGTATTAGAACGTGGATTAATTTTGGCACTTTTCCTTGGTGCCCTTCCTTATATAAGACTTTTCGTCAGTCAGAGGCTGCCTCCTGGCCTCAGAGAGGATGAAGATTACTTTAGCCAGAGTGAAAAGAGAAAGAAACAGTGTTCAGTCTTTTTAATATCCAAAGGTGGCTCCTAAACCAATGTCCACAGAATACGTTCACCCATGGAGGGAGATCGAGTCACCCAGGGTAAGGAGCCTAGTCTACTGCGTCCCACCACCAACTTCGAAGGAATCATTACCTGTCCTATCACCTGGCTGCCTCATCTATTCATTCATTCACTTTCTGGGGGGCTGCTGTGTCCCAGCACTGTGCTTGGTGAACTGGTAATACAGAGTGAGCCCCACTGGGGCTTGTGATCTAGTTGGGGGTGGGGATACAGAGCAAGCTACAAGGTGGCTATCAGGTGAAGATGGAAGGACAGATGGGCACAGAATCAAAAGAGACCTAGAATTCAGGATAATTCAGGACTCTGGAGTTTTTCCAAGTACTTTGGGAGTCACTGGGCATGACAGCAGAAAAGGACAGGATTACTCTTATTCTTACATGGAGGACAGTTCGAATGGAGCAAGAATAGAAGTAGCTAACCTTAACCCTTCAGCACCACACCCATTCCTGGCTTTTCAGAGACATGGGATGCAGGATACGCCATGTGAACAAAGTGGTTCACTATAAAAGCATCTTGGCGGAGGAGAAAGAGCACAGGATGTTAAATGCCAGGTGATCCTGGCTTATGCCACTAGACAATGAGATCTATTAGCACAGGGATTGTATATGCCTTGTTCTCCACTACATTCCCAGATTGGCCATTCCTGGTGCCTGTCAGGAGCTCAACAAGTAAGGTGGATGGATGGATGGTTGAATGGGTGGGTGGGTGGATGGATGGAAGGATAGAATGGATGGGTGGGTGGGAGCATGGATGGGTGGATATATGGACAGATGGACAGACAGATGGATGGAGAGGTAAATAGATGAATGGATGGATGATGGGTGAATGAGTGGGTGAATGAATGAGTGGGTGAATGGATGGATAAATAGGTCTAAATCCTACTATGTTCCATTGTTATTAGAAATAAAAATAACCAAAATTTAAAATTCCTTAAAATCCATGTGTCCATTTCTATTCATGGTCATTTTAAAGCACCTCCTTCAAGGAGCAATAGATAATCATAGTTAAGAATGTGAGTCCTACTGCCTGCCATAGTCTCAAGGTTACGACACCTTGCTCACATCTCATAACCTCTTTGAGAGTCAGTTTTCACCTGTATAAGGTAAAAAAAAAATTGTGACTGTTTCATTTGTCTCTGATGAGAATTAAATAAAATCATCCTTGTAAATTGCTTAGGACAATGTAAATGGCAAATAACAAGTGCACAATAAATTATACACTCTCCCTCCTCCTCTCCTTTCCTCTGTGTTCCTGATATCTGACATCAGCTCTAAGGGGCTGTGCTGCCCTCCTGACCACACCACCCATCTATAGGCCCCCACAGCCTCTGATCTTTTTTCCCCCTTATTCCTATGGGCTCTCATAAGTCATCAATGACATAATAAACAACTATATACAATTAGCACATGCTGGGTTGAATGTGCTAAAGCTTTCATAGCCTAACTCAGAGGAAGAGCATCTAGTAATTAATTTTTTAAATGCAATATATATTTAATGTAACATTAATATTTAACTCACTTAATGCAATATTTAATTTGATATCTCATGCAAATAAAAACAGTAAACAGATTTATTAATGATTTACACAAGTGGTTGCCTGGCGTTTTTCTGTCTGGAAGAAGATTTTCAACTCCCCAGAAAGAAAATACGGGAGACTTTTTGAGCAGGTTCTTATAAGTGGGTCCGAGTTGTCATCTTGTGAAGTAGCGGCCATAGATTTCATTTACTTATATAGTTAATGAGGGCATACTATGTGCTGGGCCCTGGGCTAAGATCTGGTGAGAAGAGAGGAGGGGTCCTAGTCTCACAGAGCTCATGATCTTGTGGAAAGTAGCATAAAACTCTGTGACAAGTAAAATAAGCACTAGGAAGGGAACCCTACAGACAGTCACACACTGAGCCCTCGCAGGACACCTAACCCACACTTGAGGGTAGTCGGGGGCATATGGTCAAGGGAAGCTTCTTGGAAGAAGCAATACCTGAACTCCCATAACTTGAGGGAAGAGAGGGGGAGTGTTCAGGCAGAGAGAAGAGCTGCTTCAAAGTCTGCTAGTGATGGAATGTTTTGTTCCCTAAAAGTTGATATGTGGAAACCCTAATCCTCAGTGGGATGGTATTAGGAGGTGGGGCCTTTGTGAGGTAATGAGAGTAGACCCCCTATGAATGGGACTGATGCCCTTACAAGAAGAGACCCAAGAGAGATGATATATCTCCTCACTGCACGAGGACACGGCGAGGAAGTGGCTCTCTGCTAACCAGGAAGAGAGTCCTCACCAGGAACTAAATCTTCCCGCACCTTAATCTGGAGCTTCAACGTTTAGAGCTGTGAGAATTAAACATCTGTCATTTCAGCCTCCCAGTCCATGGTGTTCTGCTGTCGCAGCCCAGCTGCCTAAGACAAAGGCCTGGAGACAGGGTTATGCCAGAAGTTCTGAACAGCTAAACAATGGAGGAGAAATGGGCAGCTTGAGATGAGGCTGGGTGGGCCTCATGATCCCCAAGAAGGGTTTGGACATTATTCCAAAGGTGCTAATATCTAGGCATTGGAATGACATGACCAGGGCTGCCCTTTAGAAGGAACACTCAGGCTGGAAGACAGTGCCACAGCTACTATCTATTAAAGTAATCAAGAAAAGAGTATCCGTGGGAATGGAAAGAAAACAGGCAGACACAAGAAATATTTAGAATAGTGCGTTGACCGGTCATGATGACTTGCTTCAACCAACACGTGAGGTAGAGGAACAAAGCAAAGAGGATGTGTAGGATTTTAACATGGACAACCGGGTGGGTGCAATAAAGAAATTACGTCACTCATCAATGTCATGGTTGTCACTGCTCTCATGTCATACATCGGCACTACCCTCAGGGACTACACCAGATAAGTCTATTTCTATTTGCACAGCACAATCTTTCAAATCTGTTCCCCAGAACAAATGTGATCCATGAAAGGTGCCAAGTGTGACGATAAAGCGAGTTTCACTCGGTTACATCCTACGGGAGGATGAAATAAAAATAACATTGAAATAACCTGATGTCCAACCACAAGGGGATTTGTTAAGTGAAGTTTATAGCAGTCATACAAGTGACTGTCACACAGCTTTCAGAAATCACACTCCAATGTTATATTTAACGACGTGGAAAAATGAACAATGCATTGTAAATTTTTTAAGTTTCAATGTACATGAAATAATCTCCTTATTTTAAGCACATTTTTAAAATGATACATAATACATTATATTTTTTTACTTTATTGTTGTTCATTTACAGTTGTCTGCATTTTCCCCCCACCACTCCCCCCCCCACCCCAGCCAATCCCAACCCCCTCCCCCGCTCCCACACTCCTCCTTGGTTATGTCCATGTGTCCTTTATAGTGTTTCCTGGAAACCCTTCCCTGCACTGTTCCCTCCCCCTTCCCCTCTGCCCATTGTTAGATTGTTCTTAATTTCAATGTCTCTGGTTGTATTTTGTTTGCTGTTTTCTCTTGTTGATTGTGTTCCAGTTAAAGGTGAGATCATGTAGTATTTCTCCCTCACCGCCTGGCTTATTTCACTTAGCTTAATGCTCTCTAGTTAAAATGATACATAATACATTATTAATGTTAGTGTTCCTTTTTCATTTAACTTCAATTTTATTTCTTAAAATATTTCATTGCATATGCTATTACACTTGTCCCACTTTTTGCCCCCTCCACCCAGCCCAACCCACTTCCATAAGCAGTCCTCTCTCTCACTATTGTCCATATCCCTTGGCTCTTCATATATGTTCTTTGACTAATCCCTTCACCTTCTTTCAGTTTTCTTTTAATTTTTTATTTCTTTTTATATTTTTCCACATTTTCTGATTTTTTCCATTCTGCACATGTATTACTTTGGTATTCATACATTATAAAAGTAAACAAAGCTCATGAGTTTCAATCTATTTAAAACACTACCATGCCCTGGCTGGTATGGCTCAGTGGATTAAGTCCTGGCCTGTGAACCAGAGGGTCACCAGTTCAATTCATGGTGGGGGCACATGTCTGGATTGTGGACCAGGTCCCCTGTGGGAGGCATGCAGGAGGCAGCCACACATTGATGTTTCTCTCCCTCTCATTCTCATTCCCTTCCCCTCGCTCTAAAAATAAGTAAATAAAGATCTTTTTAAAAAAGAAAAAAATTTTAGGACTTACGTCTGAGATGGAGATTTAGCTTCCTCACACAACCAAAAGAAGGACAATAACAAATTTAAAAACAAAAAACAACCAGAACTGACAGAAAAATCAAACTGTATGGAATTACGACAACCTAGGAGTTAAAGAAGAAACATTGATCCAAACTGCTAGGAGGGGCAGAGACGGGCAGCTGGGGTAGAGAGGACTGGTGGCAAGGCAGTGGCTGGCAGAGCAGGCAGTCTGACATTTCAGTGTAGACAAACCAGGAGGAACAATTGGGGAGCAAAACACCCATGTGACCCAGGGTTCCATTACTGGGAAATAAAGCCTCAAAACATCTCACCGAAAAGACCTGTGAGGGTTGAGGGGGTGGGAGAAATGCCCAGCCTCACAGGAAAGTTCGTTAGAGAGACCCACAAAGTCCTAGAATGTATACAAACCCACCCACCTGGGAATCAGCATCAGAAAGGCCCAATTTGCTTGTGGGTAGTGGCAGAAGTGACTGAAAGCTGGCAGAGAGCTCAGCAAGCGTCATTGTTCCTTCTTGGACCCCTCCCCCACTTACAGCACCACAATGCAGCAAAGTGGGTTACCCCATCCTGGCAAATTCCTAAGGCTCCTCCCTTTACTACATAACAGGTGTGCCAAGACAAAAAAAAAAAAATGTGGCCCAAATGAAAGAACAAATCAAAGCTCCCGGAAAAATACCATTAAGCAATGAAGAAATAGCCAACCTATCAGATGCACAGTTCAAAACCCTGGTAATCAAGATGCTTAAACAATTGGTTGAGTGTGATCACAAAATAGAGGAAAAAATGAAGGCTATGAAAAGTAAAATAAAGGATAATGTACAGGGAACCAACAGTGATGGAAAGGAAACTGGGACTCAAATCAATGATTTGGACCAGAAAGAAGAAATAAACATTCAACCAGAACAGAGTGAAGAAACAAGAATTCAAAAATATGAGGAGAGGCTTAGTAACCTCCAGGACAACTTTAAACATCCCAACATCTGAATCATAGGGTGCGAGAAGGAGGAGAGGAAGAACAAGAAATTGAAAACTTATTTGAAAAAACAGTGATGGAGAATTTCCCCAATCTGGCAAAGGAAATAGACTTTCTGGAAGTCCAGGAAGTTCAGAGAGTCCCACAGAAGTTGGACCCAAGGAAGCACACACCAAGGCACATTATTGCATTACCAAAGATTGAAGATAAGGAGAGAATCTTAAAAGCAGCAGGAGAAAAGGAGACAGTTACCTACACAGGAGTGCCCATAAGACTGTCAGCTGATTTCTCTAAAGAAACCTTGCAGGCAAGAAGGGGCTGGAAAGAAGTATTCAAAGCCATGAAAGGCAAGGACCTACATCCAAGATTACTCTACCAGCAAAGCTATCATTTAGAATGGAAGGGTACATAAAGTGCTTCCCAGATAAGGTCAAGTTCAAGGAGTTCATCATCACCAAGCCCTCATTATATGAAATGTTAAAGGGACTTATCTAAGAAAAAGAAGAAGATAAAATATAAACAGTACAATGACAACAAACTCACAACTATTAATAACTGAACTTAAAAACAAACAAACTAAGCAAACAACTAGAACAGGAACAGAATTATAGAAATGGAGATCACATGGAGGGTTATCAGTTGGGAGTAAGAGGGGAGAGGGGAGGAAAGGTACAGGGAATGAGAAGCATAAATGGTAGGTACAAAATAGACAGAGGGAGGTTAAGAATAGTATAGGAAATGGGGAAGCCAAAAAACTTATATGTACAACCCATGGAACTTAAGAGGGGGAATGCGGTTGGGAGGCGGTGTGCAGGGTAGAGGGGAATAAAAGGGTGGGGGAAAATGGGACAACTGTAATAGCATAATCAATAAAACATATTTAAAAAGAAATTAAAAAAGAAAAAATGTTTAATAATAAATAACTAAATAAAACACTAACTAATAAAAACATATGAAGCCTGGGTTCATAACACTACAAGTATGGTCAAAGCCTAATTATGTTCCAAGACCAACAGTCTTTACTTCAAGGACTTATTTCTTAAGATGAGGGATCTCTGGCCAAGTATACTTCACCCCTACCACTTTTTTCTTGACTATGGCCATACCACCATCCTTCTCTCATCACATAAAAAGAACGAGCAGGGGCTTCCGGCCAAGATGGAGGAGTAGGTAGACACACTGTGCCTCCTCGCACAACCAAAAGAAGGACAACAACAAATTTTAAAACAAAATACAACCAGAACTGACAAAAAATCGAACCATATGAAAGTCCGACAACCAAGAAACTAAGAAACATACCTCCAGACCGGTAGGAGGGGCGGAGAGGACTTGCGCGGCGGGGCGGTGGCTGGCGGACCAGGGAAAGGCAAGGCTGGCCGGGAGAGGTGGCGGCTGCAGACCGGGCGTCCCACTCCCTCGTGAGGATAAACAGGGAGGAACGGCTCGGGAGCGGGACGGACCCCGCAACCCAGAGTTCCAGCGCGGGGAGGTGAAGCCTCAAAGCCTCTGATTGAAAACTCCTGTGGGGGTTGAGGCGGTGGCAGCGGGAGAAACTCCTGGCCTCACAGGAGAGCTCGTTGGAGAGACCCACAGGGTCCTGGAGCGTGCACAGCCCTCCCACCGGGGACTGGCGCCGGAGCCAGCACCAGAGGGGCCCGGTTGGACTGTGGGGAGTGTGGAGGGTGACTGGTAACCAGTAGGGAGCGGAGCAGCCGCCATTGTTCCCTCTCGGACCCCTCCCCGACAAACAGCGTCACAACACAGCGACGTGGCCGCCCCGCCCTGGTGAACACCTAAGGCTCCGCCCCTTACTACGTAACAGGTGCACCAAGACAACAAAAATGGCCCAAATGAAAGAACAGATCAAAGCTCCAGAAAAAATACAACTAAGCGATGAAGAGATAGCCAACCTATCAGATGCACAGTTCAAAACACTGGTAATCAGGATGCTCACAGATTTGGTTGAATTTGGTCGCAAATTAAATGAACAAATGAAGGATACAATAAGGGAAATGAAGAAAAATGTACAGGGAACCAACAGTGATGGGAAGAAAAACGGGACTCAAATCAATGGTGTGGACCAGAAGAAAGAAAGAAACATTCAACCAGAACACAATGGACAAACAAGAATTCGAAAAAACAAGGAGAGGCTTAGGAACCTCCAGGATGTCTTTAAACGTTCCAATATCCGAATCATAGGGGTGCCAGAAGGAGAAGAGGAAGACCAAGAAATTGAAAACATATTTGAACAAATAATGAAGGAGAACTTCCCTAATTTGGCAAAGGAAATAGACTTCCAGGGGGTCCAGAAAGCTCAGAGAGTCCCAAAGAAGTTGGACCCAAGGAGGAACACACCAAGGCACATCATAATTACATTACCCAAGATGAAAGATAAGGAGAGAATCTTAAAAGCAGCAAGAGAAAAGGAGACAGTAACCTA
>VMDR010005401.1:0-51975 GCA_007922815.1 Macrotus californicus
CAGAGTGAAATGCTATAGCAGGTAGGAAATGGTACCTTCCTGTACCACAAGTAAAGTAGGCAGAAAAAATATCCACAGAATAACATAGTTTCTCTCAGTTAAACAGCAGTAAGTTATCCAGAGGTAAATTAATTCTCCAACTAAGGTATTGTTCAATTCTCAAGACAGTTTACCTCTTGGAGAGATTTTATAGATAAGTTTCATATAGATAAGTGACCAGACAAATAAATAGAAATGAATTCTTAAAGAAGAAAACAAATCAAAGTGTGAATAATGAGTGGTGAGGGAATTACCACTCACTAAGTTTTTCCTATATACTTTTATATTTTCCATAATTACCATAAACAGCACATACTACTTTTTTAAACAAAAAATGTAAGTAGTATTTTTAGGAAAAAAACAGCTTGGATTTAAATAGCATCTTCTTTCTAAAGTACTACCAGAATTAAAGTTGCACCCCACCCCCTCAAAAGATAGGCTGCTTCTCTTCTGGTTGCAGGCCACCAGAAATACTGCTCTGAAAATGCCTCAAAATAAACCAACTCGAACATTCTTGGATGAGCTTGTTTTTTCCCTCCAAGAAAACGACTTTCCAGAAGCTCCATGAAGCTGCTGTGACGCACCTGCCCTCCAGCTGCGCAGGCAGCCACCAAACCAAACTGGCCTCCGTCCTTCCGTAACCTGTTGGCAGCTGCCATAACCAGCCGGCAGCCGGTGGCTCCGAAAGGGTGTCCGAGGGACAGTGACCCACCCCAGTTGTTAAACTTCTCCAAGGGAGGGGTTCCAACCTGGCTCACATAAAAACAGACACAAATATAAAGATGAGTTTACTAAAGACAAGAATCAGACCATGCCCTTAGTAATACGAAGTAACAGAACTAGAGAAATAACTAACAAGATACATCACAAATTATTTTACTGCAACAGAAAACTCTAGGTCAATTTTGAAAGCCAAGGGTCCATTTATTTTCCTCCCTCCCTTTCTTTATTTTTTGATGGGATATCTTCATAGATTTCATTTCAGTGCCCCCCAGTTTTTTTAGGTTTATTTACTTTCAGAGAGGGGGAGGGAGGGAGAAGAGAGGGAGAGAAACATCAGTGTGCAAGAGATACATTGATCAGCTGCCTCTCACACACCCCCAACTGGGGACCTGGCCCCACAACCCAGGCACGTGCCCTGACGGAATGGAACCAGTGACCCCATGGTTCACAGGCCAGCACTCAATCCACTGAGCCACACCAGCCAGGGCCAAAATTTATTTATGTATTTTGTTTCTTTTTCATCTAACATTTGAATAAGAAGAATAAAAACCCTAAAATTTTGCTTTTATTTTTTTCTAAAAAGTTTTGCAACTAAGAAACATTAATGTAACACAAAATTCTTCACAGGAGAAGCTTTCCACTTCACATTTTTACTGGCAGGTAACTAAGCTCCAAATACTCAAGTGCTCTGGAAGGTCAAGCATATTTTTAAACCAGAAACTTACCTTGGTTTTTCTCCCCATGTAGTTTTGTGCAAACCAATCAGAATCCATGGCTTTAAAATTAGCCAAAATCTGACCCTAGAAAAGAAAATAATTCAATAAGGAACTTGTCATCAATGTCTCTCGAGGACTTTTACACAAGTTATCTAACTTTAAAGTTGAGCAAATTTTTAAATCAGTCTTCACTGAAAATTTCCTAAAGAAACAACCTGGTGCTTTCGAAGGACCTGGAAGAGAGAGCCTCAAAAGGTGTGTTTCTGCCACAGTACACGTGGCCCTGGCCCATGCCCTTGCACCCGCCAGCAGAGTCTGTGCTCCATATACAAAGCTCCACTTCCGCTTTATGCGTATAATCAACCACGCCTTGCACTCTCCCACAAACCTGACTACATTTTTTATTGTTAAAGCTCTTTAAAATGACTTACTGAGAAAGCTTCGTGAAATTCAAAAGCATCAATATCATTAATTGTTAATCCTGCCTTTTCCAGAACTTTTGGAGTAGCATATGTTGGTCTGGAAAGAAGAAATAAGTAGCATGTTAGAACTTTAACTTTCAACCTAAGGGCATTCCCATTCCCCAAACTGAGCTTTACACGGGCATTAGGACGCCTCCTCTCCTTCACAGCCTCTACCGCAGATACTACCTGCTGGGAATACAACAGTGAACTAAGAGGACACGGCCTCTGCTCTTACTGCAGTTTACATTCTAAAGTCAGGGAAACAGACAATAAACAAGTAAATAATGAAAGACAAAGACAAATCAATAATGTGAAGAGCTAGAACACAGTTCAAAGGGCAAAGCACAGGCAATGGCATGGCTAGTTTGAAGGACATGGTGGAGGCCAGTCAGCGTGCAGCCTTGTGAGGGAGGGGATGCAGTCTAAAACGAGGAGGCTTTTATAAAAGGCTCTTCTGAAGATTGTGTAGCAACATGAAAAAATACTTATACGTGTTAATAAAAAAAGAAATACAAAGTTATATATATAACTATAAATAGAAATTATAGGAATAAGTGCAAAGAACCCAAAACTATAAAATGATATACCAACATAGAGGATTATTGTTTGTTTGTTTTTTAAATCTATCACACAAATCAATTATGAATTCAGGGCTTAATAACTTTAGAATCTGTATAATAAATACTTTTGATTATAGTCCAAGGATATATATACTGCCACCTACCCAAGTAAAAGTTGATCCTTTGGATCTTGAGACACATACACGAAATCCCTAGGTCAAAAATGGAGAGGTTAGCTCCAGTAATAAAATAAAGAAATCAGAGGCAATTTATTTAAACATTTACTTTACCTCAAATATGCCTTTGGCTTATAACCCATGGCCAGAGCTTTCTCCTCTGCCATAATCAGCATTGCGGAGGCACCGTCGGTCTAAAAGGTTAATCAGAACAACGATGTTAAATTCTTCAGCCTGTCTGGAGGTCCTTCTCTAGCCATCTCCTTCTAGGTTCTGTTTCTGAACCCACCACCTCGTTAGTTATGTGGTGATTCTGTCTAACAAAACTGTTTCATGCTCTCCATTAAACATCCCCATTCAAACATCCACACTACAGAGTGTTTGGACGATGTTCAAAGCACCACAATTACCACAATGGAGAAAGAGAATAGGTATAAGTGTATACATATTTAGAAACATGTATTTATAATAAGCTTAAAGCAAAAGTTGTTTGCTTTTGGCAGAGAATATCAGTAATTTTATGCATTAAAACAATCTGTGATTTATTATTATTTTTTAGCTGCTTCCTGCCTGTGGTTTCGAGGTGATATTCTTCTACGAACAGTCTCCAAAAGCAAACCAATGGGAGAAGGGAAACAGGTAGGCAGCTGAGAACATTAGAGCCATGGTCTTCCCTCTTTGGATGCCACCCATGTGCTCTTTCCTAATTTATAGTTGAGAAGCTGGGGGACAAAGAGGTACCACTGAAAAAAAGCCCTTTACCAAGACTTCAAGAGCTAAAAAAAATCCAAAATTCTACAAAAAAGGAAACTACTTTGTAGATGGAGTTTGTAAAATAAAAACAATTTCTACCACATTTAATATATTTTTATAACTCAGTAAGCCTGAAGAGACTATGCAGGCACCAATAGTAGGGTGGCCAGAGTCTGGAAACCCAGCTTACTATGCATAATGTATGGTTTACGGACCTCACGTTAATCAGCGCACCACCGTGCAAAACTGCAATGGATATGATGCAGTACACATTTCCAAAAACCCATGTATCTGTGAGGTACTGCCTCTGATGGTGTGTTTCTGGTTTTCAATAAATAAACCTGCACCCTCCTGAAGTAATCAAGGGGACTCAGATCTGCAAGAGTGCGGCCCACACCATATGGCCCTGCCATCCAATCTGGTTTTGGAAATGATCATCTAACCAGTCCTTCACCACTCAGGCTTAACAAGGTGGTGCACCGTCCCACTGGAGCTACTCCACGTACCCTTCCCCTCGACCAAGAGCGGCCATTAAACAGTCACTTACCCAGGCCAAATATGTCAAACATTCGCCTAAGTTTAGGACGTTATGTCCAGGTAGGGGAGCTATGTTATAAAAGAAGTACTGACCAGGCAGACTGTATTCAGAAGATTGCACCCAAGGTGGGTAGGAGACGGGAAACCGCATCTCTCAAGCAGAACAGAATGAACAGGGTGATTAAATGAGGGGAAGCCAAAAACACACGGAAGGACATGAAGCTACTTGCGAGTAAGTAAAACAGAAAATGAGGGTATATTTATTTCATGACAGGAAAATAATTTGGGAGTAAAAAGCGTCATTTCCTAACAATCAGAGCTACAAGAGTTGTCTTGTCCCTCTTTCTGCTCACTTTCCATGTCTTATAAGACTCCCAAATTCATGTCCTATGTTCCAAAAATGCCTTTGCTCTCACATCGCCTGGATTTTGCACTTGCTATTCCTTTTGCCTAGAATGCCTTTTATGCATTTCTTGAAATGGCTTGTACTCTTCCCTTAAGGTCTGCCGCTCAAGTGTTAACCTCCTCTGAAAAGCCTCTTCGACTCCCCCAAACATGTATTTTCTCTGACAGCCTATGCTCATAGCCATCACAGTGCTTTCCCACTCCATTACAATCACCTGTTCTTTTTTCTCCAGGGCTAGCATGGGCACTCCTTTTGTATCGGATGGTGGCTGGACCAGATGACTCTAAGGCCTTAAAAACTCTGATTCTATTTTAACATTATCATTTTAATGAATATATTTTTAAACCTCTATTCTTAACACAAACAGATAGGCCTACATTAGGTTGTTCTATTGAGAGTACACAAATATAAAAGTCACCAGTAAACACATAGTTACCAGGAAAGAAGAATTTGCAGCTGTCACTGTGCCATAGGGCTTGATGAAGGCAGGTTTTAGTTTGCCCATCTGCTCCAGGGAGGAAGGACGAATGCCATTATCTTTGGTAACTGTATCTTTTCCTGTAAAAACATAAACTTTTTAACTCTAAGGAACTACAAGCATTATATATCTTCTCTAGAGAAATATGCTTTAAAAACGAGAACAGCCCTGGCTGCTGTGGCTCAGTGGATTGAGCACCAGCCTGTGAACCAAAAGGTCACAGGTTTGATTCCCAGTCAGGGCACATGCCTGGATTTCAGGCCAGCTCCCCAGTTGGGGACGTATGAGAGGCAACCGATCAATATATCTCTCACACATTGATATTTCTTTCCCTCTCTTTCTCCCTCCCTTCTCCTCTCTCTAAAAGTAAAGAAATAAAATCTTTACAAATAAAAAATAAAAATTACAAGAACAAATGAAATGTAAATGATACCTATTAGCTAAAAAGAAAGTCCTTTATAGTTATCATATTATCAAATTTTAAACTAAACCCTTAAAACATCTAGAAAAAATCTAAATTTAACAAAAAAGGGACACCCTATTTTCTTAAGATAATTCATTCACATTTGGTTATTGTACACAGAAATCATATGAATGAATAAAAAGTAGGCATGTACATAAGAACTAAAATATATCAGGAAGATCTAAAAGGAGATTCATATAAAAACTTCTCTCTTTAAAATATTCACCTATTATGCTCTGACTGGTGTGGCTCAGTGGGTTGGGCATTGGCCTGCATAGCAAAAGGTCGCCCGTTGGATTCTTAGTCAGGGCACATGCCTGGGTTGCAGGCCAGGTTCCTGGTTTGGGGGCGTGCTAGAGGTAACCTATTGATGAGAATTCTCTCCCTCTCTTTCTCCCTCCCTTCTCTTCTCTCTAAAAATAAATAAGTAAAATGTTCACCTATTGTTGTACCATAAATTGAAACTTGAGTCCACATGTAAGCATAAAGGCTGAGTATTTTGGAAACAGAACCAACATATTAACCGAAAAGTCATTTGGGGTTTTGGAGTTTAAGGAGCAATTCAGACCTCCCTAACAAATACCATGAAGAAGTCCCCTTCGCAAAGAAGAGCAAACCGTTCACCTGGTACTTTGAAGGGCACAACATCAGAAAGGAGCCCTTCGTCTTGCGCCTTCTTGGCCAGGCTATGCGAGCGCAGTGCGTACTCGTCCTGTTCCAGCCGAGAAACAGCAAAGGCGGCAGCCAGTCGGTCTGCAGAGTGGCCCATGGTCTCATTGGTGGAGAACTCTGCCACTGCAGGGAGCTGGGAAAGGAGCCATACAGGATCAGGCACGCTGTTACAGGTGTCATACCACACCCAGCGTCATTTGGGGGTTAAAATCTGCTACCAGTTAAGACGAAGACAAAGCAAAGCTCAATGGTAACAGGGCACCTCTGAAGATGGCTCACAAACTCCAAATTTCCAGCCATCGGCCTTTTTTTAACCAAGTAATTAGCTGTGCTCTGTGACTGTCAGAGCATGCGTGACCCTGTGCTATCTCACCTAACTCTAAGTCTCTGTGGTGGGCTGCTTGGGAACACAAGTCCTCACGTGAGAGAGCACAAGTCTTACCTCAGGTGCAAGGAAGTTCAACCTGAACTTAGAGATTAGAGACAGTCGCTGACCCAGAGTCTTGGCCTTGTTGAGATCAAGCATCATTTTCCGCATTTTCCTTGAGTGACGAATAGGGATGTCAGACATTAACTCTACGCCACCTGCCACGACCACATCAGACTGGCCAGAAGCAATCAGGCCAACACCTACAGGGCACAGGTCAATGAACGCGAACATTTTTTGAGAAATCCAAAGGCCATTGACAGTTTAAGCTTTTTGATTTAAAAGTTGTATGGCAGTCATCAGCATTGCACAACATCTGTGATTAAGGTCTTTATCTTTTCAGAGGGATTAGGGTGATTTCTTAAATGACTGAAAACACATCCGATGCACTGGAAGACAAGTTCCATTCAGGCCACGCGAACATCTGGAGACACCCACAGGACCAACTCAAACCAGAATCGCACTCTAAACCAGAAGCTTCAGCATATTTTATGTGCTCCCAGTTTCAGTTTTCAGGTATTTTTACTGTAAAGAGAATTTCAATTTCTACTATAAGCAAAAGAAATTCTGGCTTTTGAGATGTAAGGCAGCCCCCTCCCTCTTTATGGCCACTGGCAAGTATTTTATTGCTGGAACTGGGAGTGATCCGGTGCTGGGTAGGGTGAAAAGCCCCCATCACTGCCCCTGGCTTCACTTCCTGCCACCATGGGGAGGCAGCCCCACCTGGCCTTGAGGCTGCTGAGAGAACACATGACTGCTGTATCTCTCAGACCTATCTTTTCATAATAAGGATGCTGCAAAATGCCCCACGGTTGTACTCAAGTCTTAGGAGAATGTGTAACTAGTAATAAAAAATGCTGAGCTGTGGGGAGAAAGTAGAAGAGACAACTGTGCTACCTAAAGCAGTGATTATAACTGTGGCAATGGTAGACAGAGGAAGCCCACAATCTCTGTGGCACAGTATCACTTTAGCATCACCTGGCTTTAGAACTTAGGAGGTTATAAACTATTCATGCCTCAGATTCGGAAGCACCTCCCTAGAAACACACTCCTCCAGTTGATCATACAAAGATTTAAATATCATCTTACTTTTAAAAAAACACAAATTCAGAGAACTGTGTTTATCATTTACTTCCATTAAGAGTATTTTTTAACGATGGAAACAAAGACAAGAGAGAATTACCATGCACATTCTGCTTCCCCGAAACATACCTGTGGTCATGGCCTGATTGGAAGAGATGCAGGCCATGGTGACGGTGTGAGCAGGGGTCTTGTCCGAGAAGCCTGCGCCGAGGGCAGCCTTCAGAAGACACAGTGAAAGAAATGACCGTGTTACATGTAAATGACACTTTGAGCACTACTTCTCCATGTGCTGAATCAGGAGAGGGTTTGAGTTTAATATTCTACACGGTAACATTTAAGATAAAACCAAGCCCATCACAGAAATGTTTTACTCATTTTTTACCTAGCTATTGAGAGTCACTCTGCAAAACTCTTGGTAGCAAGTTTCTAGTATGGTATACAAACCTACAACATGTCATGTAATTGCCCAGTAACACTTTGCTCAGAGCCTTCAAAGGTATCAATACATAATTTGATTTTAATGTATTTAAATGTTCAAAAAACCTGAAAGTAAACTTGTGAAAAACGGTTGTTGAAATGGTAAAACACATCATAGGGTGGGGTCCTCATGATCTGTGTTCCTACAGTCAAAGCCTTCGCAGCAAAAGCAGAAGTCATCAAACATGAAAAAGATTTACAAAGAACTGACCACCCAGAAACAGTTCTCACGTCTGTCCCCTCCCAGTTGCTACTCCTCTCTACTCGGTAGTCAGTCTCTCTCACTACTGCCTGCCACCCAGTCGGCACTCTGTAGACCCAACGTAAAGTCAAATAGGGAAGCTTGCCAAATACGCGGGAATTCAAGTCAATAGAGGAAACTTTGGAAAAGTGCTGGAGCCACAAGTGAGCCCCTGATACAAGGGTTAGACCAGTTAACACCTAGAAAAGAGCTGGCCAGGAGGATGACACAAGGGGGCTTCAAAGAGAACAATTTCAGGGGCCTTGAGAAAAACTGAAACCCCATGTCAATCTTACAAAAATGGCCTCGATTATGAAGGCACGGTAAAGTTAAACGTGAAATGAGCATCTCTATTATTTTATCATACTATTTATTGGGGATGGTAGGCTGCCAATAAAGCAAGAAATGCCTGACTCCATGGTTCATGTAAAGAATTAAAGCACAGGTACAACAATAAAATACTTATTCTTGTAATATTACAGCTTCACTGTAAAAATAACACTCTCACCCCCCCACATTCCACCACTACCACTACTGTTTACTATGAAATTCAGATTTCCATTAGGGGGATTAATTTTTAGGGGCCTTTTTCTGAAACCATTTAAGTATCCTCAGAATCCAAACTCTCCTATAATTTGGTAAAATAAACATGTTTCCAAAGTCTAGATTAAAGATGTTCAATGTTACTTAACTGATTTTCCCCTTTATATGTATACTATCTGTACACTCCCACAATCTATAGAAATATAAATATGTTACAGTTCTGTACATGCAACATGACCTTACTCTGGTCTTTCCAAGTAGGTCTGATACTAAGTGACCAACTGATTTTGCTGAAAACTACCCCCTGCCAAGTCATGTCGGCCTCTCCATGTAAACCAATCCAAAATGCTGAGAAAGGTAACTCTTCAGGGGGCAAGGAGAGCTCCTCAGTGGGGCAAGTGTAAAGGGCACTCAGGTCATAAGAGCCGATGCTCACGAGGTCCTTCCAAGCCTGTGTGACAACACCCTTGGCCCCAGCTGACTCTCAGGACAGAACGAGCTTTAAATAGAAGTGGTTGCTGGTGAGCCTTGTCCACATGCTTCTTCTATTTAAAGTCTGAGTAGCTCTGACGGCAAGCTTAGGCCGTAGATAGTACACTAAGGAGCAAGGGGAAAAGGCGCCTCTTAGCTAAGTGAGAGAGAGGGGAAATATGCTTCAGTAGTGCCAGATGCACATGAACTCAGCACCAGAAGATTTTTAGGATTTCATACTAATTTTGTATTAATATAGACAACAAATTCCCTAGTTGAAAGTTATTTCAGCTTTTAGGCGACACATCTCAACTGAATCTTTCCCTGTAGCCATTGCAAAAACTACCTGGAATGCAAGCAACTGGTGTCAGGATAGGACAGAGAAAGGGAATCTAGTTCATGTCAATCAATAGCTGAGAACTGCATATGGATGTAAAGCTTCCAGAAAAATAATTAAGGGAGCCCTGGCTGGTGTGGCTCAGTGGATTGAGTGCTGGCCTGCAAACCAAAGGATTGCTGGATCAATTCCCAGTCAGGGCACGTGCCTGGGTTGCAGGCCAGGTCCCCAGCTGGGGGCATGGGAGAAGCAACTGATCAATATTTCTCGTACACATTGATGTTTCTCTCCCTCTTTCTCATTCCCTTACCCTCACCCTAAAAATTAATAAAATCCTTTTAAAAAAATGTGAAGGCCCATGAAAAACATAAAAATCAAAGGAGGGGGGAAAAAAACCCTCTTCCTGTTCTTACTTCTTTCCTGACTCCCTAACAATATACAGTTGATTTTTGTAGGCTGCAGTAACACCAGGCCCTCAACAGTTAGAACCTTTACTGACAGATGCAAAGGGGGGGCAGAACAAACCCTTCAGTCCTGATCTTCTCCCTCCTCTGGGCTGACCGTGCGGAGTAACTGCCCTTACAACCACACTGAACACAGCAGCATGACAGACACAGACTGGCAATGAAACATTTGGCACACTGAAATGTGCTGTTAAGCCAACTTTATCCAAACACTACTTTAAAAAAAAACAAAGTCCAGGGGATGTGTCTGTACTATTCACCACGAAATGCCTGTAAGACCTGTCACACAAGTTCCAAGGTCTGTCATTATCTTGGTTACCCAATAAACACTGCATGGAGTTACGCCAACTAGGGCAAAAGTAAACTCTTGTAAAACAATGTGTTAGAAGGCTGACTTACGTGTCATTTAGTCAATGGAAACAAGTGAATAAGCAAGGCTACCTCCAACAAAATCCATGCTATGAAATAAGCTCTTTGCAAAATGTTAAAATTTTAAGTCAATTACAAGCCACGGTCTAACATTTACAAAAATCACATCAGCCACACTCTAGCTCTATTTCCCTAAGAAAACAGACAAATTAACATTTCCCCAATCAGCTCAAATAACTGATTTGATTTTTATATAGGATAAATACATACTAATAAAGTATAGTGTACATCATTTGGTTTATGGTATAATTCTTTTACATATTAAGCAACATTCATTATTCAAGTTATAAAATCAGATTGTAAGTCAGTTATAACTTTACTTAATGGATTTTAATAGCTTTTTAAAAAAATAATTCATTAATCTATTTTTAGAGAAAGAGAGGGAGAAAGAGAGGGAGAGAAACATCAGTGTGTGGTTGCCTCTCGCACGCCCCCTACTGGGCGCCTGGCCCACAACCCAGGTGTGTGCCCTGACTGGGACTTGAACTGCGGACCCTTTGTTTTGCAGGCCGGCACTCAGTCCACTGAGCCACACCTGCCAGGGCTGGATTTTAATAGCTTTTAAAGAATACATTATATTAGTTGAAATACAAACTGACTCTCCTACCAATCTCTTCAAACAGTATAAAATTTGCTTCACTCACCTCTCTAGCGACGTTGCTTGTTCTCACCTCCTGTATGACAGTGCCAAAGATGATATAATCAACGACTTCCTTAGGGACATTGGTCCGTTGCAATAAACCCCTGAGAGCAGAAGTCCGAAACAAAGACACAGTTAACATGTCACGGTAGTGCCACTGATCATTTAACATACCACACTTCTTTCAAAAGGTTAAACCTTGAATTTCAAAGAGCAGAAACCGTATCTTTTCCTTAATTTGACAAGCATGTGGCTGGCACCTTATCAAACAAGAAATGAATGAAAGAGTGATTTAAAAAGTCAACATGTGATGCTCAACTGGCAATGAGAAGTTATATAAAAAGAATAAAAAATAATTTGGAATAGAATAAAACAAATAAGTAAACACAGTAATAGTGGGAACCAGTGTTCAGTAAAAAGAGACAAATATAAAACCAAAAAGAAGTAAAAATCCCAGATATATTAAAGTTAACGTTTGTGTGTTAAATATAAATTTCAAGTATAAATGTAAATACATACATATTATGTAAATATATGTACATATGTAAATATACATATTTCTAGTTCTCCCCACTGATAGAAACTAGGAGGAATAGGAATGAGCACATCCTGAATTCAGACTTGGTTCTAAATGCCATTCCCCATCAAAGGAATCAGGACATTTTAATAAATGACTGAGACCAGGTCTAAGCTAGAGAATGTATAAAGTGAACCTCATTGATCTCCTTGAGCTGGAAATAAGAGCACTCAAAGATTTTTGGGACTATATCAAAAACAGGAATATAGGTGTACGGATTTGTCAAAACTTATCCCACTGTACCCTTAAAGTTTGTGCATTTTATTATGTGCAAATTATACCTCAAAAAGTAACAGTATACTGAAAAAACAAAAGGGGCACAGGAGCCAACTTGAAGGAATCCCAGCAGCTAAAATGTGGGATAATCTGAATTGCAAAAAGAATAATGACTAATCTTGGCTATAACATAAGAAATAAATAAAATTCTGTAAGTCCTCATCATAAAAAAAGGGAAACTGTCCTTTATAGAGAAATACCAGCCAATAAATGTAGGAGAAATAACACAATTAGAAAAAGCACAAATGTGTAATAACTGATTCAGGCAAAAATTATCAATAAATGCTAAAACCATTTGGTGAAAGGCTGTCAGGGAACGGGACATTGATGTGGTGCTAAGATGGCACTTTATAGATTACTTACTGATTGCAAAGGGGAACATGCTACCTTATTTCTAAAATCTGGCTATCTGACCACCACCATGACCAAGTGGGTAGATTCAGTATCACACCTCGTGTGCCTCGTGATACAATGCCCGTGTGCTTTATTCATGATGTGCTACCAAAAACCCCAACAATGCTTAACCTGAACATAATCAAGCCTCGAGATCTAACTTCCAGTTTACAGGAAATTCAGAGGGAAGTTAAATATCACCATGAGAAAACGTCGAGAATAAGGAACATTTATAGAACAGCTAACCTGGACTTTTCAAAAAATTATTGCCATAGAGAAGTGAGTGGAAGGACAAAGAAATTTTGTAAATTAAAACAGACTAAAGAGACATATTCATCTGTAGTATGAACCTTGATTGGGTCCTGGTTTGACAAAAACTATGAAAAGAAAACACATTCTTGGAATAACTGAGAGGGATTTGACTCTGAATTCAATAGTAAAAGTTATCATGAAATCACTGTTATTATCTAAGCTATGGTAATGGTACCCCAAATAGCAGAAAAGGTCCTTATCTTTGGAGTAAACACCAGAGTGTTTAGGGCTGAGGTATTTTTTTAAAAAATTTATTTATTTGTTTGTTTTTAGAGAGAGAGGAAGGGAGGGAGAAAGAGGAGAGAAACATCGATCCTCTCACACACCCCCAGCCAGGGACCTGGCCCGCAACCCAGGCATGTGTCCTAACCAGGAATCGAACCTGCAACCTTACAGCGTGCTGGATGATGCGCAGCCCACTGAGCCACACTAGTCAAGGCATTTAGGGCTAAAGTACGAAGATGCTGAAAATTTACTGTCAAATGCTCCAAACTATATGTTATAGATATAGCAAATATGGCAAAATGATAACAATGATCAAATCTAGGTGGAGGGTACATACACATTCACTGTATTATTCTTTAAATTTTACTGTACATATCACATTTTTTAAAATAACAAGTTGAGCAAAAACTTGCCAATCGCCAGTCTGGGACTATAATCAGAAACAGGAAAATAAGCTGGCTTTGAGGAAAAGATCACTTTTATTTTTGATATGCTGAGCTTGAGGTGTCAAAGAAAACAGGTCAGATTTAGAGATTTGTGAGTCCCCTACATAAAAAAAAAAGAAAGATTAAATAGATGAGATTTTTAAGAAAAAACATTTACACAGAGATATTCAAAGCTCTAAGGACTGAAACTTGCAAAACACCTTTAAAACGAGAAATAGGAAGAATTCTAGTTTTGTTTTGTTTTTTGAGGTAGAGAAGAATGAGTCAGAAGCTGGAAGGGAAATCATGAAGGCATAACATGAAGAAGTCAAAGGAAGACAATTTCAAGTGGCATGTCAAACGCTACAGAATACAGAAGGACTGATGCCTGAGAAAAGACTGGCATACTTAGTGATCACAAAGTCACTGCTGATTCAAAGTCACTGGTGGTTCAAGACACAGAAGCAAAGAAAGCATCAATGGAAAATAAATGAGATCATGCCTTACATCCACCAGCTGCTTGAATTTTGGCAGCACATGTGGTTAAAATCAAGAATAAATAGTCCTGGCTGGTGTGGCTCAGTGAATTGAGCGCCAGCCTATGAATGGAAAGGTCCCAGGTTTGTTTCCCAGTCAGGGCACATGCCTGGGTTGTGGGCCAGGCCCCTGCTTAGGGGCATGCGAGAGGCAACCAATAGATGTTTGTCTCACACATTGATGTTTCCCTCTTTCCCCTTCCCTTCTCTCTAAAAGTAAATAAATAAAATCTTAAAAAATAATAAAGGACACATGGACATAACCAAGGGGGAGAGTGGGAGCAAGGGAGGGAGGTGAGATTGGCTGGGGTGGGGGGGAGTGGAGGGGGGAAAATGCAGACAACTGTAAATGAACAACAATAAAGTAATAAAGTAATAAATAAATAAATAAATAAATAAATAATAATAAATGAATCTTATAAAAGCTACGAAGTGTTTTCTTATCACATAAAAGTTAATATATCCTAGATATGGAAATTCTATTAAACATGCTATTTCAACTGAAAACCGAAGGAAATGCTTTTAATGAAACTGTATTTACTTACGAAAGTGCTGCTCTAGCCAAATCATGCGGCATCAAGTCTTTATATCTGGGGAAAGAAAATAAATAATTTAAGCCCAAAGCCTGGAGTTTTACTAAATTTTTTTTCATTCTATTTGAAGTGCCTAAAGACACGCTCTAACATATGCTCCTGCAAATGCGTTTATCTTTGCTACCTAAGGCAGACCAGCTCTTCAGATGAAGATATAGTGTGCCCTGCTGTCTGTCATCCTCAAAAATCTGGTATGGCTTAACTCAGACGAAGCTAAGAATCAAAAACTATCTGCCCACTATGTTACTGTTCAGCATAACATATGTTAAATATTCTTTAAATCCCACCTTCTCAATCCTCCTATTTAAAATAGTATTTATTTATTTACTTATTTATTTAGTGATGCCTAAAGGGTTATAAAGGATATATTAAGACATTTCAAGAAATTTTTTGTATTGAAGTAATTTAAGATTGACAAAAGAAATGGAAATATAGAACGGAGTTTCTGAATACTCTTCACTCCTCTCCCTCTAACGCTATAACCTTATATGACCAAGAGGTACTTGTCAAAACTAAGAAATTAACATCGGCATAACGCATTCACTGAGCTACCAAACTTTATCTGCACCTCACTGGTCTTTCCACGAACACCCTTTAAATGCTCTGTTCTAGAATCTAATCCACGCATTTTGTTGCCATGCCTCCTTAGTCTCCTCCAATCTGTGAGTTTCTCAATCTTTCCTTGTCTTTCATGACCCTGACACTTGAAGATCAGGGTTATGGTTTGGGAAAAGAATATCACAGAGGTAAAGTGCTCTTCTCATTGTTTCGTACCAGAGTGTACATACTATTAATACAACTTACTAACAGCAATGCTAACTTGGCCACACAATGTTAACTTGGCCAAGGTGGTCTTTGCTAGTTTTCTCTACTATTAATATTTTCCCTTTCTTTACTCAATTGGTTAGAAGTGAGTCACTAGACTGGTCCTCACTCAAGGGGAGCAAAATTAAGCTTCACTTCCTAGTGAAAGAAGTAACAAAGAATTTGTGAACATTTGTTAAAATCACCACAGTAATTAATAAATATTTGGGGGGGGGGGGTATAGGCTATGCCACTACCTTGTTTCTTCTTAACATTTCTCATCCACCAATTTTAGTGTCAATTCATAGATCCTGCTTGTAGCAATTATTACTGTGTGTTCTAATGCGGACTCATTTATTTTCCTATTCCTTCTATATTTATTAATTGAAATGTTTCTGTAAGGAAGATCTATCGTTCCCTCTCGTTTATTTATTTATTCAATCATTTATTTCAAGGTTATGGAAGATTGGACTTGTGGATATTTATTTCATTCTTTGGGTTATGATGCAATACTATCATAATTTATTGATCAAACTGTTCCAGGTTTGGTCATTGGAAGTTATTTCGGGTGTTCTTGTGTCCTTTTTGACCTTTTGACATGCTGCCATCCTTTTTTTTTTAAGCACTTCTTTATGTTCTGGCACAGCAAAATGTTCCAGGCTGCTCCTACATTTTCTCTGGCCCCGACCGAGTCATTCTTCTAGGGAGCCAAGTTCCTTATATTGAAAAACAAGACCCAAGTGTGAACTCTGTTTGTTCAAATGTCCAAAAATAAATCCTCTTTACTTTTAAGTCAAAAATTTAACCATTACATGGAATTAGAAGATTCATTCTTTAAGTTCCTGGAAATTAAAACCTAAAAATGCAAAATGCTTTTATTTTCACTGTGAATCTCAGAAGAATCATCAGTAGCTTTCCAATTCCCTCAAATTTAGACCAAAATAATTTGGGGAAAAGTTGTGCCAATTTTTAAATCATAAATTACTGTTTTATTGTTAGGAACTGCCCTTCCTGGTTTCAGAAGCTGTAACCCCTCCATGACTAAGGCTGAATAAAAAGACCTTGGGACAATAAGCCACTAAGGAGACAAAACCTATAATCCCAGCAGGGGCACAGCCTACTTCACCCTGCCTGGCCCCGCGCAAATGACTGGTTAGCCAATGACAGGTAAGATTCCTCAAGGGAGGGTCAACCTAAGACAGGCATGGTTGCGAAGGGGCCATCAGGGAGGGACTTAGGGGACTACAGAAAAAGGGGTAATGGACCTTCACCCCTCGTCTTTGTCACAGCCTGAGTCCTCATTCTATCTGCAAAAAGTCTCCTAATCTCTTGGCTGCCTGAAACTCCCACCTGACTTAAGCCTAAAACAATGCTGGAGGTGGGTATGGCCCTGGGCTGGAATGGGCAGTTTCCGGGGCAATCAGGCCTAAGAAAGAATACATAAAATCCTATGAAACCTGCTTTGCTAAAATACCCTCAATTTAAATGATAAGGATCCCAGCATAAAATGAGTTTGTTTCCTAAAGTTGTATGGCCCTTTGAAGTTACTCTATCTGACCCTGACTCAGAATAAGCCCTCATAGTTCTTTGAATGTTATTTATTGTTTGATCATTACTGCCTGACAATGATTGATGAGCTTTACTCCCTACATTCCTATGCAAATTAAACCCAATAAAAGCCCACTGAAGAACAGGCTCAAGGCCCTTCTCCTCTGAGAGACTGGTCACCTTTCCTCCCCAAGCAGATCATGTCTTGGTGGACTTATTCTCAACCTCCGCGGCCACCCCTCCCTGCCCCGCATCTTATAATCTTTATTCTCATGCTCCTACAGCCCTCTCTTCCAGGACGACTGACAGACTCTCACATCCCACTCCTGGAATCTATTCTCAGGAGTGTTTCCCAAATGCCCTCACCTCTTAGAAGTACCCATTCTAACAAATATCACTCAAGCTGAAAGCAAAGTTTCTTCAAATTGAACAGAAAAAGATATTTTTCCATCTAGAAAATGATCTTCTAGTAGAGAAGACTTTTTTGTGACCTCAATTATAACACCAACAATATACCTAAACTATTTGACTTCTCTATACATTTTCACCTCTATATTTAGTCACTTTTGTTTATATGAACGTTGTCTTAAAATTTTTATTCTTCCTTCCCTATTAACTATCATTTCTTATATTACTCAAAGTTTATCTATTCTCTCTACCACTAAATCGTTCATAAACTTTCTTTTTTTCAATCAGAATCCTGAATTAAACCAAAACATAACAATAAACAACAAATGGAACAAAGGCTATACTAATACGCTGAATACCACAAATCAACCTTTCTGCAAATTCTAATTACCAAAAAATAATGTTTAAATAAATAATTTAGCTGAGTGTGTTCATATATTTAACAGCTAGTAAAAGTCATAATAAACATCTATACAGTATACAAACAGCCCTTTCAAAAAAATCTCTTCCCAGCCAAGAACTTGCTCTTAATCGAACTTTCTTTTTACTGCGAGCACAAAGAGGGTCCCACCTCCTCACCTTCCTGCTGCTAAAGCTTCAGATTCCTACTCTCACTGCGGTTGTCACCACAGGAGGTCACAGAAACACTGTTAAATGGGTCACCATATTGAGAAGAGGGGTAAGTGAAAACTGTGCCACCATTTTCTTATAGCACTGCTTCTATAAGGAAACACTCTGTAGGTACTAAATCATCGGTTTAAAAAGGAATGTTTACTGTCTGTGGATGTATCTACACACACACACACACGTGGGTGCGCATCTTCCACAATTAATGGTATCACACACGATGCTCGGCATCTTGCTTTTTAACACTTAACGTATCTTCAACATCTTTCCGTATTAGTACATAAAGATATGTCTCCTTATTCTTAGCAGATGCCTAACATTCCCCAGCAGATTTTAAGTTCATTACCAAAATCTGGTATCAGCTTTGGACAGAGTAGGCTTCACTTGGGCACAGAAAAGTCTAAGAAGAACTGCAGTTTGGTTCTAGGGAATTTTCGGGCTGGAATAGCATCATTCTGGTTCTGTTAATATATTCTTGGGGCTGTGCTATGTCAGGGTTTGGACCAGCCCATCAACTCCAATTCTGATCATTTCCAAGAGGCCAAAGCAGTGGATTAATGGCCCTTCAGAATGTCCATGGGCCCATGTCCACAGTATTCCAATTTCTGAAGAGGCACAGAAATAATGTACTTATCTCCAGACAGGAAAGGGTATCTCTGCTGAAAGCAAGCTATCTGGACCCATACTAGGTTTTCAAAGCAGGGCTAGCTCAGCCTAACACTACACTAGGCTTGTTAAAGGATGAAAAATAAATTTGCCATATTATTTCACCACTGGCTTGACTTATTCTGTATTAATTTCTGAAAATGTTATCTATATATTAATTAGTCCACTAACCACAATATTACCTACATTTACAAAGACCTTTTTCAACAATGCCTTAAAAGAAGAAATAAACTCTGTGAGGTGATGGATGTGTTAATTAACTTGGTTGTGGTGATGGATGTGTTAATTAACTTGGTTGTGGTAATCATCACACAATGTACATTAAATTATCACATTGTATATCTTTTAAAAAAAATCATAGCCTAAAAAAATATACAAGAAAAAACCACAGCGTAAATTGATACAGTTTTTATGTGTCAATAACACCTCAATAAAGTCGGTGGGGTATGGGGGAGACACACAATCATTTTATACTTACGAAGTGCCTGACAGCAAAAATGGAATGCGAACACCATCAACCACCACAATATTTCTCAAATTGGGTTTTGCCAAGGTTTTCTTCGACTTAGTCTGGGCAGCTTTAAGACAAAGTTCAAAGACCTATTAGTTAACATACATGAAGGCAGATGACTTTTTACATTTCTGTAGACAGACACTCTAAGAAGAATTACATTATTCGATGCCATTCACCAAACCGCTTCTATGTACGTGTGTGGTTACATGTGAGTGTGTAAAGACTAAGAAACTGACTAACATTTATGAGTTTGCAAATAATACTTAAGGCAAACGCACAGATTGTACCTAATGATGAGGGTATGTATGCCATTAATGAAACTGTTTCTTTTTACCAAGTGTTTAACAATCTATTGATATCAATATCACAATGAGCAACCGATCTGACAAATAAGCCGTTCCTTAATATTAGAAGTCAAAATAACTGATGCTGTTTACTCTTCACATAGCTTAATTCTCTTACTTTTCTATAAAGAAATACAGTATCAATGTGAATGAAAAGAAGGGGTAACACAAGAGATTTTATAAAGGAAGGTATCTTGATGACCAATCAGATACAGAAAGAAAGGAAAAAGGAAAACAGGATTGTAAAGAAATCTCAGAGACTAAGAAAACCTAGCTACTCCACACTGGAAGAAAGATGATCTCATGTTTAAACATGCTACCTTTAAGGTGATGAAGAGACACACGGGTGGGTATGTCCACTTGACAGGTAGCTAGAGCTGCAAAACCAAAGCTCTGAAGAAAAGTGAGGTGTAGATGGGACAGCCATGACACATGTGTGGTTTTGTACAGACAAAAAAAGGAGAGACATATTTTGAGATGCCTGCTCACCCATAGCCCCCTCTAAAGGGTGTTGCCCTGCTACAGTCCCTGCCAGAAGCAGCCACATACACCATGTCCCTAAGGCCATAGCCAAAGTTGACTGGATTCGGGACGGGTAATAGACCACCAAAAGTCAATCCACAGAGTAGTCAACTAGTGACCCATGTCATCTACCTAGAAGTGGTAAGCTGTGCCCGTCAGACTCTCTCTCTTAGGAATCTACACAAAGAAGCAGGAGCATAGAGAGAAATGCCAATTAGTTGAAGCTGAAAGGATACCAGGAGGAAAAACCAGGGTTTTTGCTGCCCCAAAACTGTGGCTTACAAGTGACTTCAGTGTACCAGTCTGTCCAAAAGCTGAGAATGGACTTTGGTAACCGGATTCAAATGAAATGGAACATTAGTTCTATTCTATTTAGATTGTTTCATTCATATTTTGAACAAGTAGTCACTAATTTAAAAATAAGGAGATTCAGGCAATTCTAACAAAACTAGAATTATTGTTTTTTTAGACAAAGAAACTAAACACAAGGAAGTAAAGTGACCAGCTCAAGGCCACATTGCCCAGAAAAAGGAAGAACAGAGGTCTTCTGAACCCTGGTAAGGTGCTTTTTCTATTAAGTTATCGTCCATAATAAAACCAAAGCCAGAAGCAACAGGCTGATACAGGACCTGTCAAGGAGAAAACAGTGTGAATTTGTTAGGGTGTTTTTAGTCGTGGCCAATGAAGATACACGCCTACAGCAGGTTCTGCAAAACATGTTTTCAACAGTGAAGATGTCTAATTCACTGGGTTTACCAAGTGTCTAAATGGCCACATAAAAATCAGTGGATTTCCTTACTTTTTCATTTCACATTGACCAAACCTCCTTCTCGTATTACCTAGTTCCCCAGTTGTCCCTATTTCAAGAAGGCATCCTCTTGTATATGGGAAAGGAAAGAAAGGAAAAAGGAAAAGAAGATATCCATTAACAGAGAAGCCTATCACTAACTGCAGATTTACAATGTTAACTTTTGACTCTACAACAGTCTCAAGTGTTAGCTAATCATCTCCAGGACTGGCAGCCAATGGGTGAGTAAACTGACTGGCAAGGTTCAGGGGCCTCCGTAACTCCGTGCGGCTCCAAATCCCAGAGTGCAGCCTCCTGTCAGCATCCTGGAGCCCAGCCCTCCACCACGTACTATTAGTCATTACTGATTGGCCTTACATTATTTTAATTTAAAGGCAAGGGTGATACTCATGTTGCTCATAAAAGGGGGAAATCTAGCCAATCAGTTTTGGTTTTCATTCAGAATTCGCAAATCTAGAATCTAATATTCAAATCAGAAATGTTTTGGGCCCTGGGGGGGTAGCTCAGTTGGTTAGAGTGTCATCTCTATACACCACGGTTGCCGTTTCCGCCCCAGTCAGGGAACATGCAAGAATCAACCAATGAATGCATAAATAAACAACAAATCATCGTTTCTCTCTCTCTCTCTCTCATCAATACATTAAAAAGTTAAATAAAAATAAATCAGGAAAGTTTATTTTACAAATTACAGTACCTGGTGCTGCTCGTAGCTGGGAGGAACAGCTCAGAGGCCTTATAGCTAGAAGACAAAATCAAGTGTTTACGAAAAAACAATACAATTCAATGTCTGTGTAAGATGCTTACAAATCCATATCTAACGTTAGAAAAGAACAAACTCAACTCACAAAATCTGAAGGCCCATTGTGAGGTACTGGGAAGGTTTTTAAAGGTGTAGGTCAAGATGGAAGTCATTATGAAATCTGGAAAGGACAAAAACATATCCTGGGTTATTTGAGTAATCTGTAGCTTATATTGTGATCTACAATCTCTGATAACCTCATCCATGGCTACTATAAAATACTGTGAAGTTTAATCTATCACCAACTACCCTCCCTCTAATATTCCTATAACTACACTGATAGAGCTTTCACAGTGCGCAGATCGTTATTCTAAGCACTAACGCATCTCACCCCAACAATGCCCTGTGAGGCAGGCATGACTGTCACCCCTCTGTTAAGAGATGAGAACACTGAGGCATACAGGGAGTGGCGACTTGCACAGGAGGAAGAGGCAGAAGCCACCAATATTAATTTCCTGGTTTGTAAGTTTGTGTTGTGATTATACAGAATGCCCTGAGGTGTGTGTGTATTTCAAGGGAATGCCCACTGAAGTACCCAAGGGTAGTGTGTGTAAGGTCAGCACCTCACCCTCCACTGCTGCAGGAAAAAAGTTCACGTACTGCACTTGCTACTTTTTAATAATACACTTGATATTGTCTCAAAATAATACAAATATAAAAGCCCTATATATTAAAAATATTTAAAATGTATTAACCACTTCCCTGAATTCCTAAAAATGAGTTCCTACAATCAATAAGAAAATAAATGGCCCTGGCTGGTGTGGCTCAGTGGATTGAGTTCCAGCCTATGAACCAAAGGGTCGCTGGTACAATTCCCAGTCAGGGCACTTGCCTGGGTTGCGGGCCAGGTCCCAAGCAGGGGGCATGCAAGTGGCAACCACACGTTGATGTTTGTCTCCCTCTCTTTTTCCCTCCCTTCCCCTCTGTCTAAAAATAAATAAATATTTAAAAAAAAAAAAAGAAAAGAAATGAGCAAAGGATATGAGCAGACTATTCACAAAATGAAGTACAAATGTCTCTTAGATACCTGGAAAGACGTCCAAGCTCACTGCAAATTAAAACCACAGAGAGATCCAATATTTGACAAAAAATGTCAAACAAACCGAGATTTACAGGTTTGATAAGCATTGTGTACTAAGAGTACACACAAACGAGTACTTTCATATATTGTGCATTTTGGTCCAAACTCTACGGAGGGCAGTTTGGATATTAACTGGCAAATCTGATCCAGCAAGTCCACTTCCGTGAATTTATTTATGGGTGGTACTCACACACATGCAACATGACCTATGCTGTAACTATTTGCAATAGCGATAGATCAGAATAACCAACTAATAGGGAATTAGTTAAGTAAACCATGTTGAAATCGCACAATGAAATATTATCCAGCAGTAAAAGGAAATGATTATACTATTGTTCACGTTAAAAAGATGAAAAATTACATACAGTTCTGTATAAAACATCTCTGGAAGTAGAACTGAGATGTTAAAATAATGGCAGCCTGGAAGGAAGGAAACGAAGTAACTAGGGGACCAAGTTAAAGGAAGACTTGTCATTGTACATTTCTCTGTTCTGAAATATGTTTCAACAGAAAAAAAAACCAGGTAAGGATAAATTGGCAAGATTTGCCTAAGAAGGTTGTGGGAGCCCACCTCTCAGATACCCCCAATAAAATAACCTCCACGTGTTAGAATCCATAGCCTTGTATAACCATCTCCCACCTCGCACCACAGTTGGTCCGTGTAAACGGAAGAGTAGGTGAGTAGAGATGGTACGCTACTTCTGAGACGAGGCTGTAAGAAATACTGCAGCTCCGGTCTTGGTCTCTCTCTACATCACTCACTCCGGGGGCAGGCTAGCTGGCAGGGCTCCTCTCGAGTCAGCCCTGTGATGCGGCTCACGTGGTAAGGAACTGCTGCCTTCCGCCAACAGGCATGTGAGTGAGCTCGGAAGTGGATCGTCTAGCCCAGGCAAGCTTTCAGACGATGACAGCCCGGGCCAGCGTTCTGACAGCAGCCTCAGGAGAGGCCCTAAGTTAGACCAAGGCACCCTGACCAAAAGGCTCAGTTGTTGGAGCAGCATCCCATACACCAAAAGGCTGTATGATCTCAGGTTAGGGTGTGTATGGCAGGCAACCTATCAATGTTTCTCTCCCCTCCTCTCTCTCTCAAATCAATAAATATATCCTCAGGTAAGGATTCAAAAAAATTTTTAAAAAAAGAACAATGCAGTTAAGTCACCCCCAGAAACTCTATGATACAATAAATTTGTATTGTTTTTAAGATGCTACATTTTGGGATAATCTATATGCAAATACAGTAGATAATATAAAAGCCTTGTTTAACTTCTCTTTAGTCTTATATAGACTAAAAAGAGGATGCCCAATGGCTTCGAAAAGGACAAAAAAAATCACATTTATCCAAACATGTGGATTGGAAAGAGATGAAGGAATCCAAGCTCTAAGCTCACCAGCCTAGGGATACTCAAAGGATTCTGGCCAGGGAGACACAAACTGGCCCATGAGATGGGCACCACTGTTTCTGGAAGCTACATATGATGCCACATAAGTCTGGTATAAAAATTTCCTTAAGTAAGGGTCATCATGAAATAAAATTCATGAAAACAGTCAAGAAATTGTTGATAAAGAGAGGAATTTGCTCTAACAGACATCAAAACTTTCTATAAAATACCAGGAATTCAGCAGTGCAATTCTGGCACAGGAATAAATGAAACTAGTCAACAGAACGGGCATGCAGCAAGTTCAGAACATACTCATCTGCGTGAGAATTCGGTACATAATAAGGATAATATTTCAAATAAGTGGGAGAAAGACGAATTATTCAATAGACATGTTGCGGAAATGGCTAACCATTTGGAAAACATTTAGGTCCATAACTCACAAGTACAAATAAATTCCGGATGAATTAATCTAAATATCTATCTACCTTAAACTATAAAAGTACTCAAAGAAGATATAGGTCATCATGGAAAAGAATTACTAATGGGTAAGATACACATTTACAATACCCACACAGCAAACGACACTGTAAGTTAAAAGGCGAAAACAGATTGAGAACACACTTACAACATGTAAAGCACACACAGAGTTAACACCCACATTCCGTAAAGAACTTCCACAGATTATAGGGAAAAGAGAAACTCTATAATGGAATCTGTGTTTTGTACAACCAGAATTTCATCCTCTTTGCAGATTGTTGGTTCAGATGACCAAGGTCTGAAACAACCTTGCCTGTACTGCCTTGACCACTGGTATTGATAAGGGACAGTCGGTCTGACATTCAGGTCTTTTGCTGGGAATTCTGAAACGCAAATCTTTTCCCCTGAGGCCTCTGGCTACAGCAGTCAGCAAACATAAAAAACAGCTCTCCTAAGATACAGCTGATCCCAAAAGAGGACAGAGCCAAGAATTCCAGAAAAAGCAACTAGAACTCTGATGGGATCATATCCAGAACCCATCTTCCCAATGTATCAATAAATTCCTTTCACTAGGCCAGTGTGAGTAGAATTTGCTCTTATTTGCATGTGAAAAGCTCCTTCATGATACATGACCAAAAGGGAAAATGAGCAACTCACAGAAGACCAGTGATTATTTAATTTTCCAGAAAGGATTCTTGGTGACCTCCAAAGGCACTCTAACTCGTAAAATTTTTGTAGCACTTATTATTCAGATCAGGGGTGGCCAACTTTTTCTGTGAAGAGCCAGAGAGTAGACAGTTTAGGCTTTGCAAAGCCACGATGACCTCTTGTCATAAATTGTTTTGTTTTGCTCTGCAGCTCTTTAAAAATGCAACAACTATTATTAGCTAGAGGCCCGTGTGTTATACTTTGGCTCTTGACTTTTTTGTTCCCTGTATTCTCAATAAATAGTGGACTCCTCCATCAAGGTGGAAATGTTATGTTTCTCACTGTGGTTTATATAGAAGGAAACTAAGTACACCACCCACTAATATTAATAGCAAACACATGTATGCCCCTTTCTATGTATCAGGTATTGTTCTAAATGTTTTATATACATTAATTTAGTTATTACAACAACCCTATGAGGTAAGTACTGGAATTATCTACATCCTACATGTGCATTTTGCAGAGGAATTATCTTCTTTTTTTTTTTCTTTCCCCCACACTGTACAACCTCCTTCAGTGCTCACAGCCCGTAGATAAGGAGGCTGGGCAATGGTTCGAGGTTGCAATTTACTCTGGCACGGGTACAGAATTATCTTAAAACACATTGCATACCGCATAGAAATCTCTAAGACATACGCCAGGGACCGCACGTTTTTGGGCAAACTGCCCATTATTTAAATCATCATAACTACAGATCGTCTCCGGAATCATCAAAACAGTCATCTGCATCTTCGATCTCACTAGGAATATCTGATAAATCATCGTTAAATACTTCCGGAAGTGTATCAGTTTCGTTGGTTTCCTTCCTTTTTCTGAGAGGGGGCATTTCTAAAAGCACCAGGAACTTGAAGAGGAAGACTATTCGAATGACCAAAATACGATGTAACTGCAATGCTTTATGGGTTCGTGCAATTATATAGTTTTTCGTAGATTGACCTGCACGGTTTCCACCAATGAGATCGCTTCATTCGATGTGGACAAGACAGTGTGTTGACATCTGAGGTCCGTAGCAGATGGCGTGTGAAAAACGAGAAAACTCACGAGCGGTCCTTAACAGATGGCGCGCGAACCACGCGAAAACTCGTGAGCAGTACGCAATGTGTTAACTCTAAAACAGAAAAGTTAAGTAAATTGTTTAAGGTCACACAAGGGTGGGGCCAGGATTTGAATTCAGATAGCCTCGCTTTAGAGTCTGCTCTTAAGCGTTTAAGTTGTGTCTCGATGATAGCACAATCCTGAGCTGTTGGAGCCAGCTCATCTTGTTTACTGGCCCAGCCCCCTCTTTCTTTCCCTTGTTCCCAGGTCCCTGCAACCACCTTCAGCTTCCCATAGCTCCACTCAGTACAGCCTTACACTGGTGTCCATGCTCCCCAAATCCTTGGGTCTGTTTCCTAAAATGTGTTTCCCAAGGTGCAGAGCAAATGACAGCAAGGGTCAGCCCTCCCATAAAGTAGTTTGCCTATTCCCTTCTTCTTTTGAAATCTCTAATTTTTTATGAATTATTAATGGAATGTATATTCTGTGTAACTTTTTTTCCAGAAACTACGGCAAAGTCTAAAGAAAAATACACCTATAATTCCACCATTCATATGACAAATTATTAACATTTGATATGTATTTTTTTATCATTTTTAAATGTAGATTTTAAATGAGTTATAGTATATGTAAAAAAATAAAACGCTCATTATAAAAATTTTTAAGAAGTCAGAAGAATGTAACATGAAAGCCCCTCTCTATCCCTTCCATGTATAGACTCTTAGCCTTGCGGACTTTCTTCTCTCTGTGTGTTATATGGAGTCTTACTGTACATACTGTTTTGCAGCTTATTCTTTCACTTAATATATGTATCGTGGATATCTTTCCATGTCAGTGTATACATGTGTATCATCATGTTTCATTTTTCTTTCAAACTGCTTCACAGTATTTCATGGTATGCTTATACTGTAATTTTTTTAATTTTATTTTTCACTTACAGTTTACATTCAATATTATTTTGTATTAGTTTCAATGTACTATAATTTATTTAACCTTTTCCTGCTGATGCGCATTTAGATTAGTTTCACTTTTCCACAAATGTAAACAAACCATGCTGCCATGAACATCTCGAGTATTTCTATAGGCTCAAGATCCGTGTATGCTACACACACATCTTAAATATGTCTGTAGATTAGAGACAAATAACAGGAATTATGGGGCTTAGAAGTTCACAATTCAAATTCTGACATAACTAAAAACTGCCTCTCAAAAAGGCCTTAGCAGTTTATATTTCTATCAATTGTATATAGAAGTGCTTAAATAGACCCATCCTTACTAGAACTGTATAGTAACCACATTTCAAATTTTTGCCAATCTGATAAGCCCTCAAATAATATCTTGTTATAAATTTTAAAAAATTATTGAGGTTGAATATTTGAAATTTTGTTTAACATTTTTATTTCTTAGATGACCGGTGATTATTTAATTTTCCAGAAAGGATTCTTACAGTGCTGCTTAAAGTGCTCAGAGTGACGGAGAATTCGCTATTTGACCTGAGTTTTAAATAGAAATCTCTCTTCTTTCCACACTCATTTCAGCCTCAACTTCCCTGCCAACTCTCCCCCTGGCCCTTCTTGCTTCCTCTCTGGTGGAACTCTCAATGTGCTGAGCAGGGAAACGCAGATTTCTGTCTGAATCCTGCCTCTGCCTGCCACCTACCAGAAAATCTACATAAACTCTCTGAGCCTCCCAAACTTCGTCTAGAAAACCCAAGTAACAATATTTCTGGGACGGTGAGGATTCAATGAGATGCCGTGAAAGTGCTCTCGAGGTTACTTGCTTTGGGAATCAATCAGCGAATCTGAGGATTCAAGCCCATCTTTCCAGAACAAAAATAGCTATTATGCAATGCAGAGCTCCTGACTATAAGTTAGTAGACCAAAGCCCGAGTCCTGTCTCTACCACCTGCGGCCGTGGGTAAAATCACTCACTGTGATTCAGGGGCTTGGGCTTCCTCCGCGATAAAGTGAAGGGGATGAATGACCCGATAAATATATGCCCAGGTCCCTTCTGGGTTAGAAAAGTCTCTGAAGCACTGGATACATTCCCCTGAACAGGATGTGTGGGGGGGGGGGGGGGCTGTCTCCTTCCACAATCGAATCCCGAAAGGTCAAAGGAGCCAGTCCCACCCTCGGCACCAGGAATCCGGGTAAACCCGCGGGCGTGCTCTGAATCTCTACAGCCGCTACTAGCAAAGCAGGTGAAGCAACAAACACTGCCACGCAGCCCAGCGCTTTAAGCCGACACGCACACAGCGAGGAGCTCGTTCACAGGCGGTGAAAAATGAAAACACAGGTGACACCGCGGCTGGGACCTGCAGACAGAAGGTCGGGCCCCGTTCACTGCACTAATTGATCTGGTCCTGGAGTCCTCGGCCGAGGAGCTTCCCTCCGCTGGCCGGAACCCCCAGTCCGCCAGGCAGGGGAGGCAGCTGCCGGCAATGGAGCAGCAGGTCTGGGAAACTGCGGGTCCTGCCGAGCGGAAAAGGCCAGGCGGAAAGCCGAGCGCGCCCCGCGTCTCACCTGCGTCCGCGTCCCCTCAAGCTCCCGCTGCAGGCAAGGTTGGGACCCAAATGCCAGAACGCGAAAGGACCAAGAGGCGGGTCCTGCCTGGGAAGGACCCCGCACGCCCGCCCGCGGGTCCTGCGGACTTCGCGGGCCTTTCGGCTGCCCGTCGGCCGCCTGACTGGAAAACCTGGCACCGTGCCGCCTTCTCGATGGGCCCCCTTCCTTCCAGCGGAGAAAGAGTCCTTAAACGCCCCGTTAGCCGGAAGTGAAGGGCAGGTTCAAGGGGCCGGCGGCAATTCAGCTTCGGCGTTTTAGTCAGGCATTGCGTCGGGCGCCTACTCGGGGCCGGGCTGCGGGAAGAAAAGTCTTCTGCCCGGCCCCTAGGACTTGAGCCTCTTTCCACTTTCGTCCTCTTCTGCTCAAGATGGTGGCCTCTCGGGCAATTGGCAGCCTCAGACGCTTCTCGAATGCCTCCAGGACGCTCCGCTGCCCAGGTGAGGCCTGGCTGAGGGTGCCCCGGAGCCCCGGACAGAACGCTGGCGGAGAGCGGGCGGCCTCGAACCCGCGTCTCCCACTCGCTGCCTTCTCCCAGTCCCCGCCTGGGGCCCCAGCCCCCTAGCAGGGGAGGGATGCTGCCCTGCGCCCGGGTCTCTGGTGTCCTTGGGAAATGACTGTCACTTCCTCTCTCATGACTCCGAGTCCTTCATCGATTTAAGGCTTCCTCCTGTCCACACCGCTCTGGCACTTTCCACAGATCTCCCTGTTGTTGCACTTCTGGGCTCACGTTCCTCTGATGTTCTTTAATGATGGCCTTGAACCTGTCCCTCCTAGATCGGGAGTTCAAGGACTGGGGCACTCCGATCTGTCACATCTTTATGCCTCCATGGCAACTTGCCCGTAACAAGAGCTATCTTAAAAGCTTCTTGGATGGAATTAACCAGCCTTGCAGATGACTACCACTGCCAGCTCCTTTCTCTCAAAACCGTTTTTTTACCATATTTTAATAGGGAGCTCAACTGTGCAGTTCCAGTAATCCCAATCTGTTGAATTTCAGGGGGAGGTTCTGCAATTTGCCAGAAGAAACATTTTTAAAAATACGCAAGCACGTGTATCTAATGGAATAAAATGTTAGATAATTTTAAGAACTCTTTTTAATCTTGTTTCTGATGATAATCAGCTTGCATTAGCTATACGGTCTTTCTTCAAACTGGCGGTGAAAGGGTGAATAGTGGGTGATTATTGAAATTCAAGTATTTTCCTCTCATCTCAAATCTGTAAGGTGAAATGTGACTTTTTTAATTGTGTGATATTCTTAATACCGATTATTTAATTAGAAATTTATTTTGTAATATTCCTTCTTCCTCCCGAACCAGTGTACTGATTTTAGACAGCTGGCTGGAGTCTCCCTTTAAGAGCTTGATTTTATTCGATTTTTTAAAGATTTTATGTATTTATTTTAGAGAGCGGAGGGAAGGGAGAAAGAGAAGTAGAGAAACATCAGTGTGTGGTTGCCTCTGAGGAGCCCCCTGCTGGACCTGGCCTGCAACCCAGGCACGTGCCCGGACTGGGAATCGAACCAATGACCCTTTGGTTGGCAGGCTGGAACTCAATCCACTGAGCCACACCAGCCAGGGCTGAGCTTAATTTTAAATGATTGAATCTTTTTCTGTTTTATTTCATCCATTGTTTTATTCTGCTACAGGGGACACACACACACACACACACACACACACACACACACACACCAATCATAATACTACAATAAAACCAAAATGTAAAGATTGGGAAAAGGCATTAAGAAAAAAGAATCACCCGTCTCTTACTTTTCACATAGCTGTTAGAATTTGGTCATGTTACCTTACAGTTTTGTTTTGTTTGCTGTTTTCCACGTTAATGATTTAACACTTTAGAAAAATCAAATGTCTATTTTTGAATTTGCACGTGCAGTGGTTTTAATGTACTTCTCCGGGAGTAGCATCTGAGTTGGTAATCAGGTCATGTGATTTCTAGTCATTGGCTAACTGCTTGACTAGGCAGACACCGTACTGTCGCTGGGTTTTATTTTTTTCAGTTGTGGAATGAAGGATTGAGACTATGAATTGACTTTGAAAGGAGAAATTCCCTGACAGAATTGTCTGGGTTTCAGTCTGGCTCTGTCTTTTACGTTTTGATGATCTTGGGCAATCAGTTTCTGTCTTTGTTCTCACTTGCGAAATGGAGAATAATCTCACCTTGTGAGCGTTAAAGGAGTCACTCTTAGATGTAAAGCAGCTTTTTAAAAGTGCTCAGTAAATGTTAACTATTACTAACTTCCCGCCCTGAGGAACTATGATTTTATATATCTGAGAACTTTTGAAAGTAATTTTTACATTTTACGTGTGTAGTTAAAAGTTACAAGCTTAGTTTTTCTATGTTTTAATACACAAATATATACACACATACATTTTTGCATTATGTTTTCACCCATCAGAAACTATGGCTCATTATAGATATTGCCACTTTTAATAGCAACTTATAAATTTTGAAAAAATGTTTAGAAAGTGAATGGTAACAAGTGGTAAAATGTTTTCACAGGAAATGAATTAGAGGCAAATACTCTAGATGACGTGTATTTAAATTTAACCTTCACTTGACATATATTTAAATTTGACCTTCACTCTGTAATCCTGTTATGTTCTTGATCCTGTGTCTTTAAATGTTGAGGAAAACTGTTGAGTGTAACAACCAATGTAACATTTTCCTATTTGAAATTTGTATCAGCATAATCTAACTTTCTCTACTGCTGTAGTCTTAACTCTGGTAGGTATCTTCTTCAGTTACATTGTTAAGTGATTAGAAAGTGGGACAAAGGTGTCTCTCTCTGTTGCTGGCGTAGTAGATATAGGCTAAAGTTCACCCAGCTGCTCTAATACAAGCTCTGTGGGTAAGGCTAGATTCCAAAAGCAAATCTGACTCGTACTACACCTTGACTGTGTTTTGGAATTCTTTTCCAGATACATTTTTACACGTACTGACTTTTCTCTTTGTTTTTTGTCTCAGTTGATTTAGAGGAGGTATTGTGTATGCAGCGAAGGTTAGAGTTAGTGGGTAAGAGTTTAAAATGCTTTAATAAATAAGCTATCGAGCATCAACCTGTTTTCTCAAATATCTGGTCTTTCAGATAGCAGCCCATGCCCAAGCCCCCTTACCGGCTCTATTTTCTTTTCTGTTTAGGCACTTATCTTTTAATATACATTTATTTCTTTTCTTTTATCTGCCTTTTCACCCATCCCTCCCACTCTGCATTCCCAGTCAATCCATTCCCCACTCTAATCCACTTTCCCCTGTTTGAGCTAGAATTGCCTATTCCTTGACTCCCCTCCCACTGGAATTTCTACTTTATCAGCAAACTCCTTTTTATGTCAGGCTTATTTCCACCTCTTTTTTATCTCTACTGAGTAGGAAGTAATTCTTCCCAGATATTATTGCACCTGCTGCCATAGAGTGCAAGCCCACAAAGGCAGGGATTTTTGTCCTTGCTTACTCCAAGTGCCTAGAATGCATGTATGGCACTTGGTAGGGCACAGTAAATTTTATGTAGTTGGATAAACAATGACTGTGAGGTGATGTTGGAAAATATCACAGTTCAGGAAGGGGAACACCTACTACAGATGCAGTGATTAGAGAACAAAACAGTAGATAATGAAGATAAAATTTTTCCCAGAGAAGGGAAAGATCATTGTAGACAGAATCTCAAAATAAGGCCTTGTGGGAGCCATGATACAAATATAAAGAAGGAAGAGTGATAAATACAGATGATACAGATTTCCAATGATGGAAAAGCAAAGAAGGGAAGCATATCATTAGTGGAGTAGAGGCGCAGGGGTTGAGGAAACAGCTGGCTTCATCTCTCAATTTACTTTGGTGTAACGCTGTGACTTACAGGTACTTTTACAATCATTACGTAACTTGTATTTCTGCCTTTACAAGAACACTGAAATGCACTAAAAGAGTTGGGCTGAGTCAGTCAGCTAGTAAGTGATAAGCCTGACGGTTGAGCCCAAATCTTTGACTCTCAGGCCCCTCGTCCTTGCACTAGCGGGGACTGGCTTGGATTGCTTGAAGAAGAAATGCAAAGGAACCAGGGATCACGTCATTGTGGTTCTGGGGCCATCTACACCGTTTTCTTTTCCTTTTAAATAACATGTTGCTTTGCCTTTCAAACCAGCAAGATCCTTGGCTACTATTTATGGCCCTCTCCTAATCCACTGCACCGTCAGTGGGTTCTGATCAGTAGTTCCCATGTGCCCACATGTTTGCTGTCAGTTGACCTTTTTAAAAATACAGATGCTGAGGCTCAGTCCCCTTAAATTCTGCTTTTGTGATCCCAGGTTACCTGTCACCCAGGAATTCGTGAGTATATTTGAGCCTCTGCGGCTGATTCTCATACAATGAAGTTCTGGAATCACTTTTCAGTACTGCTCTGGGAATCCCAGACCGGCTGGATGTGTTGAATAGCCATCTCCTGTATAAGAGTTTGGTCCTGCAGAACAGTGCTCAGCACCAGAGGGGCCCCTGCCTCCTGGTCCGAGGTAGACAGTGACTCAGGAACTGGGTGTGATTCCAGAGTTTGTCCCTAAGTCACATAGACAGTACTTTATTGGTGGAGTTGATTTCTAAAATCGCATTTAGAATACCATCATAACATAAAGTGACCAAAAAGGTTTGATTTTATTGTCCATTGTCCAGTTATCATTGCATGCTAAGGCAAAGTCTTCTCAGATTCTGGGTTTGGCAGATAAAAAGGGAGGGATTTAGAGAATGAGAGAAACAGGCAGTCACAGGCTGGTGGAAAGGTTGTAGGGATTTTAACTTAAGAAATAGTAATAATAGCACTCCTAAATTAGTAGACATTCCACACTCTCCTAAATTGTGTTTGTGGATTCCAAGACTATATAGCCCCTAATGTATCCCAAATGCAGCATATTTTGATGAAAATTAGAAATAAAGTTTTAATGCCAGTAATAAAAATTAAATAATATTTGGGGAAAGCTGGTATAATTAGAAGAGATACATGAAGAAACCACTGGTTATTATTTAAGTGCTACTTCTTTATTGCATTCGATATTACTTTATAACTCACGCCTTTTCCTGGGTGCAGGTGTTTCATATGTACTGCTATTCCAGCTGTCAATTACTAAGAGATCATTTGTTTTTATTTTTAGACCCAAAGAGAAAACTCTTTCCCACGATGATTGGACAAGATTTGGGAGATATGTGTAGGGAAGAGCAGGAGTTAAAGAGGCACAAAGGAGACAGGGTTCGAGGTGGACCATAAGTGTGAAAGGCAAGGGAAAAAGGAGCAGGGTGGGGTTTTTTAAAGACTGGACGTTGTAGTTAAGGGGGGTTAGCTCTGTGCTGGCCCCCCGAACAGCTTGGTTACAGCCTGGAGCAAGGTGTTTAGATGGGAGCGCAGCAGAGGTGAGCCTTCAGTGCTAGAAGGGAGGTAGGGTACTGCCCAGAAAAACTTGGAGTTTTTCCCTAGAATTCCCCAGTGTTCCTTCCTTCTACCCAGAGTCCAGATTGAGGGACCCTCTGTTGGGACTTCCTGTGATGGTTTTTGCTCAAAAGATCATCTCATCGGCAGCATGCTGCAGAGCCTTAAGTGGTGAAGTGGCTGGGAAAGAGGAAGGAGAGCAGCTGGTCTTTGTTATCCCCAGATACCAAAGTATCTTTGGTGGCGAGCGTGTAGACTTTTCTCATTAGAAATTCTTAAAATAACAAAGTGTGATGTGGACTGTTTTATGTATTAGTCCCTAGTGCCCCTGATTTTACTTTTGATAACGCTGGAAACTCCATCTCCTGGTAAAAATGCAAGAGGATGTGGCTGAAGAACATGGTTGAGATACATTTGGAATGCATTTGGAACTGATGTTATGGATTGCTTTGTAGATAACTTATTTCTTGGTATATACATTTCCTATCGATACAGTAACAGATTCCCTCCAATTCTGTGTCTGAAACAATACAGACACGAATTTAGTCTCTTACAGTTACAGATGCCAGAAATGAGTCTCACTGGGCTAAAATCAAAGGTGTTGGCGGGGCTGTGTTCGTTCTGGATGCTATATGAGAGAATCTACTTCCTTGCCTTTTCTCAAGGCTGCCTGCATTTCCCAACTTCTTCAAAGCCAGCAAAATGCGAGCAAGTCCTTCTCATGCTGCCATCTCTCTGGTGCTCTTTGCCTCTCTTTCCACTTGTGATCGCATTGGGCCCAACTGGGCAACCCAGGATGATCATCCTATACTTAAGGTCACCTTACGAGCAACCTTAATTTCCCTCTGCCATGTGATCTCACATACTCACAGTTTCTAGGGAGGTGGACATCTTGGAGGAGCCTGTCTTCCACCTCTCACACTTGGCATCCAAATACTCGTGTGACCTGGTAGTTGAAACAAACAAAGATATGATAGTGGTCACAATATGGCCCAGAACACAGTGTTCTGATTTTGTTTTTCTGTTACATACAACAGGTACTACAGAAGTACTACTTTGTAAAATAACTAAGTTTGAAATCCTTTTTTCTTACAGGTTATATTTGCCGCAACTTTACAAGGTCATCTCCTTTGCTGAGTAAGTTTGATTTCTTATTAACACATTTACATTGCTTTTTAGGTTTATCGAGCAATACAAATGTTTACAAATCAATTTTCCTTCTGTTTTTAGCCAGAACCCATATTAACTATGGAGTCAAAGGGGATGTGGCAGTTATCCGAATTAACTCACCCAATTCAAAGGTACCTACCTTAACTTGCTGCAGTTCATTTCTACTAACTACATTCGTGAGTCCAGCCCTGAGTGGGAAAGAAAGAAACCCACCAATCTGGCAGTAACCTTATCATATGAATTCACGGTTTTGATAGTTAAATTAATTTGACAGGTTGCCAAAGGAATAGAGTTTTCTGAAGCAGAGGTCCTTGTTTAAGAATTCTTTTTAGTGGATCTCAGGTGCCAGGTTAACATCAAGGATTAATGAAAGTAGCCTTCTGCTGTGGTGTAGAATGATGATTTATTAGAAAAAAGTTGACTTATTAAATAAGAATCAAAGTATAGTTTTTGTTTATAAGAATCAAAACTGACCATCTTAACTGTGAGATTATTTAATCTGGTTTCTGCATTACCTGCCTGGTAGAAGTCACTCTCCGTAAGTTAGCTGGGTTAAATGTGGTTGTTAAGCTTCGTGAGGGACGTGAGGGACTCAGTGGAGTTCACACATTGGAGGTCAAGTTCTCTTCAAAGTGGAGCTTTCTTTGTTTTTGGCAACTTCCACGAAGCAAAAAGCATTGATCCAGCCTCTGCCAAGAGGAGCTTTATCGCAGGAGCTCATGCAAGCCCCATCTAAAGTCGCTGTAAAGACTTTATATTCCAGAAATCTGTCACCAGAGGCCCAGATGAAATGGGAGGAGCTAGGTGGAATCCACGAACAACTGTCACAAATCAAGGAAAACAGAGAGTCCCCTCTCCGGAGTAAATCCTGGCACCCACTGACCAGTGACTCCGACAACCCATAGCTGTGGTAGGGAGTTTTAAAACGATGAAGAGAAAAGTAGTCCTTCATATTTCAGACCCATAAATAACGACTTTTAACATTTAATCCACTTTCAACAATGTTGATGAAATTAAGATCATACAATATACCTAATTTTGATTTTTTTTTCCTTAACGTTATGTAAATTTTTTCCATGCCAGTCAGTATTTGTAGACTTACTTGTAGCCTGTAAAGTCTTAGGCACGTGACCCTGGGTTCCTCCTTTGAGCGGACCTGTTTTTAAAGGTAGGGTCGCTTATAGATGGTCAGAACTCCCTGAACAGAAAGCTACTGGGTATTTGATTTTTTCCCCTGCCTCTCTTTCTTCTAACAGTATATTTCTGATGGGGAAACATATTTTCTACCATCAAAATGGCAGCTGGTGGTGGCTTGCACGTCTGGTTCCTCACATTTAAACCCTTAGATTTAATGTATTTCTCTTTGACAGGTAAATACACTGAATAAAGAACTACAATCGGAGTTCATAGAAGTAATGAATGAAGTTTGGGCAAACGATCAAGTCAGAAGTGCTGTCCTTATCTCATCAAAGCCAGGCTGCTTTATTGCGGGTGCTGACATCAAGTAAGTTTTAATAAAGTTGATTTAAAAGTGGCAGGGGTAGAGGGGGGGGGGGGACGAGGAGGGAGGGCTGGTTTCTTAAGCCACGTAAGACTAAATACAGACCTTCCTTAAAGAATTTGAAAGCAGTTCAAACTCCTGTTTGAGTAGAATAAAAACATGCTATACAATTAAACTAACAATGAGGTACCACCTAAAAGTTTGAGAATGTGTTAGCGAGGACTCGGGGAGACGAGAAAGTTAATATGTTGCCAGTAGGAGTGCCAGTGGCACAGCCACTTCGGAGAGCAGTGCAGCTGCATTTGGTGAAAATGCAGGTGCACGCATCATGACATCCAGGGCCGCCTCTTCCAGGTATATGTGCTGGAGAAACCCTCCCCTTTGTGTTTAAGGACCCGCACACAAGGGTGTTCAGTCCTGTGTAGTTTAAAGTAGAATTTGAAATAAGCTAAATGTCAGTCATTCGGGGAGGAAAAGGTGGAACAGGATACTACAAAACAGTTCAAAGGAATTAACTAGATAGACAACCTAATATTCGAGGTCAAAAACATAATGTTACATTTTTAGAAAAAAGGTTATAGAACGAGTCACACAGTATATAGTTTATAGAAAAGTTTTTAAACCATACATGAAATACTTCTTTATAATATCCAGGGGCACAAGTAGGTAGCTGCTCTAGAGGGATACTTACAGACGTGAATGTGGTTGTATCCCGGTGAGTGATGGCTGGTAGGCCCTGAGGGGCTTGTCGAAGGGGACAGCACCGATGCAGCTGGTAGCTCCTTTCTTTCTTTAAGTGGTTGACCGTGTGCCTCTGAAACTCGTTTACAATTCTTTAAAACATATGCAAGTAGGAGAAATGCTACATTAGTGTTAGTTTAATGGGTTAAAATTTTAACAGTTAATTCTGCAAAAATGTGGGTATTTGTTATTCTTTGTAGGCAATAAAAACTAGTATTGTAGGCTTAATAATTTGTACTTAAAAAGCTTGTATATTTTTAAGCCTTCCTGTACATTGGTTGCCCTTTTTTGTTTATGTAATTTGAAATTTACAAGTATTCTATTCAGTGTTTAATTTTTAGGCAAAAATTATCTGTATCAAAGGCTTTTCTTGTAGCTCAGATATCTGAACCTAGCAAGGCACTGGTGCATCCATAAGAAAATACTGCAGCTTTCACAAGGCGAGCTGAGCAATTCCCAGGATATAAAAAGACAGAAAACTAGTTGTCTTTGGGCACAAGTGCAAAGTTCCCAGCTTAAATGTGTTCAGAAACAAAGTAGGAAATGAAGCAGCCTGAAATTAAAGGACATAATGTAATAAAGGATTATATATCGTAGCAGATCTTTTTTGGGTTTTTTTTAATGGTTTTTTTTTTTGTTTTTTTTTTTAAGATTTACCTATTTATTTTTAGACAGGGGAAGGGAAGGAGAGTGGGAGAGAAACATCAATGTGTGATTGCCACCCACACACCCCCACTGGGGATCTGGCCCACAACCCAGGCACATGCCCTGACTGGGAATCGAACCTGTGACCCTTTGGTTCACAGGCCATCGCTCAATCCACCAAGCCATGCCAGCCAGGGCCGTAGCAGATCTTTTTTGGTCATTAGGGGATCTGTTTAAGATTTTAGATCCCTCTAATCAATTTGAAAGCTTTCTTTTCCTGTGATTTTGATTGCTGTTTAATCTGAACGCTTCCTGATAGGAAAAAATCTTTAATCTGATGGTGGAAATATTTGAGTGTTTGACGATTCACCACCACATATTGATACAGGATAAGATGAGGATCTAGTACATGAGGTATTTAGCAAAGGAGGCTACAGTTTCGTCTTCATTTTTTTTCTACTCTCTGCTTCCATGCTTACTGCAGCATGATATCTGCCTGCAAGACCCCTGAACAGGTCAGAGAACTATCACAGGAAGGTCAGAAAATGTTTGAGAAACTCGAGAAGTCCCCAAAGCCTGTGGTGGCGGCCATCAGTGGATCCTGCTTGGGAGGAGGCCTTGAGGTATGCATTTCTTACAGAATCGCTGTTTAGCTCATTGGGAGGATTCACCAGCTTATAAAACTTCAGCTGCTGTTTTGCCTGAGAAAAGTTCTTAGAGAGTCGGCTTTCTTTTTAGTGAGTAAGCTTCTGGATCTGTTTTAATCCTTGTTCTCAAGGCACAGAGCATGTGAACTGAAGTGCGATGTGTTCGTTTATAAACAGTAGATCTCTACTAGATCTCTTAGGTCCCTTTTGATTCTGAAAACCTGGTTCAAGTTTGCAGGGCAGAGATTCAGAAGTATGATGTATGCTCTTGAGCTGCTTAAGCCTGGTTGAGACACACAAAGCATGATACACACTTCAGTGCTCTGTGAGTAGTAAAAATGGAAAATAATAGAAGATTTGAGAGAAGAGATGCTTCCTAGGCTAGGGCATGGAGGAAAAAAGAAAGGGAAAAGAAAGTAACATTGATCAAGCACCTATCACATGCTGGGCGCTATGCTAGGCACTTGCACAACAATTAATTAAGGGAACCTGTGCTTGGTCCTCAGCCATAGGCAGAATTTGATTACCCAGAGCATTCCACACATGGTGAGGTGTGGGCAAATGCAGGATAAGTGCAGCCTATTAGGACATCATAAGTCCGCCTGCTTTATTGAAGAGGAGAGTCTCTAGAGTACAGGGTTTCTTAACCTGCGGTACATACACAGTTGTGTGTGCATTTTTCCACTGAGTGCTTCCATAACTTTCAGCAGAATTTTAAGGAAATCTGCAACCCAAAAAGAGGTTGATAAATTAAGGGGAAAGTATGAAATAAAGCTGGAAAGGTAAATTGTAGAAAGCATCAAATGCCAGCCTAAGGAATTACGGTTTGTCTGTGGCCACATTACTGCTCTAAAGAAGTCGTCTTCAGCCCTGACTGCTGTGGCTCAAGTCGCTTGGGTATTGTCCCCAAAGCAAAAGGTTGCCAGTTTGATATCTGAGCAGGGCACGTGCCTGGGTTGCAGGTTCAGTACCAGAGGCAACCAGTCGATGTTTCTCTCTCCCATGAATGTTTCTCTCCTTCTCTTTCTCCCTCCCTTCTCCTTGCTCTAAAAATAAGTAAATAAAATCTTTTTTTTTTTTAAGTAAACTTTAAACCCTCACGGATCCTAAGATGTTATAAAGTTACGTTTTCTAACATTCTAATTTTCTTTCATTTGTTTGAAGCTTGCCATTTCCTGCCAATACAGAATAGCAACAAAAGATAAAAAAACAGCATTAGGTGTCCCTGAAGTCTTGCTGGGACTCTTACCAGGAGCCGGAGGCACACAAAGACTACCCAAATTGGTGAGTTTAAACCCTCCTGTGAACATTAGAGCCTTGGTATTATGTGCCCCTTTAGATCTATTTTTGATAATGCAAAAGGCATAAATGCATGTATTCATTGTAGAATTTAGAAACCAAATAAAATGTGAATATTTAGGATCAATAACAGATTTCTATTTTTGGTATTTTTTGAATTCTACTTTTAATTTATTTTTTCAGTTTCTTGATTATAATTATTAATCAGGGTTCTTTGGCCCTGAAGAAGGATAAAGATAAATGAGGTACATGTCTTGCCTCTCCGGTGCTCATAGTTAAATCTGCCCCTTTTGTGCGCAGCACCATCTTATCAGTTTTGCAAATCCGTGGGTCTTGTTTCATAGTAAGTAGAAGGGGCGGACCTTTCCCCTGATTTGGACCGTCTCGTTGTTGTATTCTGTAGGACCAAAAGAGGCCCATTAGGGTCCTGAATTCTTAAGGAGAAGGGAAAGACAGTCAGACCTGGAGGCTGCAGAGCAATCTTAATATCAAACTTCAGAGCTTGCCAAACCTCACAGCTTTGGGCACTGTAGATTCCTCGATGAAAACAAGGCTCAGCAGAAACACTCTTTGGAGGCAGGTTGATATGTGGTGGGCACAGAAAAATAGGAAGAAGGTGTTATGTGTTAATTTCCTGGTAATAAACAGTGTCCATTCCTTCATAGGAATTATCAAGAAGATTTATCAAAACAATGATTAAGCCAGGGTGCGTGTAGAAAATACTGCCGAGTTTCTTTTGTTTTACTGTAGTTGGTATTTGAAGGTTGCTGGGAGCTGTTCTTCTAGCGTCTACATGAGACACTCTTGGCTGAGTTCAATTTTTGTTAAGCCTAAAATCCTTTCTAAAGACGTTGTCAAAACTGTCAGGTTTCTCAGAGTCTCTACTGGTTCCTGTAAAGGAATTTTAAATGTTATATACGTGATAAAGAAGAAACTCAGAGTGCAAGGCACACACAATTTTAGGATACATGAAATTATTTCTCCACTTTATTCATTGTATTAGAAATCTTGCATATTAAATTAAAAGAAGAGATGTAAAGACACTTTTGCTTTAGCTGAGGATTTCTAATCCCAGAAGTTACCTAAAGGTGATAAATAGCATAAAAATTTGGTCTGCCTTTTCCCACTTGAGAATTTATTTTGCTCACTTGAATGATTTGTAACCTGTAGTTGTCACTGGTACTTTTTCCCTCTGTGTCTCAATCCTTGCTTGCATGTTAGGTGAGCATACCTGCTGCTTTCGACATGATGCTGACTGGCAGGAACATTCGTGCAGACAGAGCCAAAAGAATGGGACTGGTTGACCAACTAGTGGAACCGCTGGGTAAGTGCTGGCATGCCTGAGTGAGTCTCACACATGTCTTTATTTTCTTCAGGAGTTCATCTCTTGAATATTGGTTAGACTGAAATTCAAAGTCTTAAGGGGTGAGTCATCATTCTGAGTTTCCTAAAAATTATAATACTAAGTCATTTCAACATCACCCCCGTTTCCATTTTACTTTATTTTTAATGTGGACATCGGGTGTATAGAATTGAATCATCATTATTTGTGGTTATTCAATTACCTGTATCGTTATCCATGATAACCTACCTTCCTTTTTTGTTTCTATTTGAGTAGTACAATAAACTCATGAAACAACTTGAGAATATTAACAATAATTGTCATCGGCTGATGTGCAACTTCCCGCATATAATTTCTTTGCCTCCCCTTGCCTGAGGAAATCACTGTTCTAGATTGTGTGTTCATTGCCCTCTTTTATTTCTTAACAATCAGCATTATGGAGATGTTATTTGCGTGATAATAAATTTACCAACTTTTGAAGTACAATTTGAATTTGGACAAATGTACATAACTGTAAACACAACCGCAATCATACGATAGCACATTTTTAGTATGTAGTTTTTTTATGTCTTTCATTTAGTGTAACGCTTTTGATGCTCATCCACGTTGTTGCATGTGTCAACAGTTTGTCCCTTCTTGCTGACGAGGGTTATTCCGTTGTATAGATACACCGTGATTTGTATATCCATTCACCAAATGACGGACAGCGAGTTGTTTCCAGTTTAGGGCTGTTCTGAATGTGGACCTGTATTTCACTTCTCTTTGACAAATATCAAAGAGTAGATTGGCTGGACCATATGATAGATGTGTGTTTCCCTTTGAAGAAGTTGTCAAACTGTTTTCCCAAAGTGGTAATGCCACTTGGCATCCTGCCAGCATTATTTGAGTGCCAGCAACATGGGTTCTGTTAATAGTTGCCAACCACTTTGCATGGTCAGTCTTTTTTAATTTTAGACATTTTAATAGGAGTGCAGTGGTATCTCATTGTGGTTTTAATTTGTACCTTCCTAATCACCAAAGATACTGCGTTTCCTCCATGTGTTTCTTTGCTTCTGAGTATCTTCTGGTGAAGTGTCCACATGTTTTACCCAGTTTGATTGACTGGGTTTGGTTTTGTTGAGTTTTCAGAGTTCTTTGTATATCAGGATACAAGTCCTTTATGAGATTTGTGATTTTCAAATATTCTCTCCCTGTCCGTGGCTTGCCTTTCATTATCTCAGAGCAGAAATTCTTAAATTTCAGTGAAATCCAAGGTCCTTATTTATGGATCATGCTGTTGGTGTTGTGTCTAGGAAGTCTTTTTCTAATAAGACCACAGAGATTTTCTCCTATGTTCCCTTCTGAAAGTTTTGTAGGTTAGCTCTTACACTTCGGTCTGTGATCCTTTTCAGGTTAATTTTTGTATTTGGCTTGAGGTAAAGATTTAGGGTATTGTTTGTTTGCATAAGAATATCCAAATGTCCTAACACAATTTGTTGAGAAGACTCTTCTTTCCCCATTGAACTACCCTGACACCATGGTTGAAATCAGTTGGCCCTCTATGTTTGAATCTATGTCTGGATTTCCTATTTCCAGTTACCTGTGTATCTCTACTTAAGCTAGTATCACTCCGTCTTAGTTACTGTGTTTTTTAATAATGCTTGAAATCAGGTAGTGTGACCCTCTCTAACTTGGTTCTCTTCTTTCAAAATTACTTTGCTCATACTAGTTTCTTTGCATTTACATATAAACTTTTTTAGTCATCCCAGCCCCATCTGTAAAAATCCGTGCTCGGACTCTGACACTGCACTGAATCACTGTGTCGGATGGGGACAATTGACATCTTTAGAACGCCGAGTCTTTTCATCATGAATGTGGTGTCGCGCTCTGTTTGGGTCGTCTTCAGTTTCCCTTCGCAGTGTTCTCTGCTGTTCATTGAACTGTACATTCCGGGAATGTACTAAGTGAATAAAATCCATTAGTCTTGATGCACTAAATGGTTGGCTGGATCAGCTAAAATTCTGTAAAGGATTTTTCTGTCTGGTTATGAGAGGTCATGGCCTCAGCGGTAATTTTCTTGTGACATTCCTGCCTCCTGTTCTCATCAGGGTGATGCTGGTTTCATAAAATGAGTTAGAAAATCTTCTCTTTTCTGGAAGACTTTGTGTAGAATTGGTATTATTTCTTCTTTACATCCTTTCTAGAATTCGCTAGTGAAGTCATAGACTTGGAGTTTTCTTTTGGGGAGGTTTTAAGATACAGGGCTATTTGGGTTTTCCATTTCTTGAGTGAGCTGTGGCTGTATGTTTTTCAGTGATTTTGTCTATTTGATTTAACTTACCAAAGTTATTGCAATAAAGTTTTTCATAATACTTCAAAGTTATTCTTTTAATATCTTTATACTCAGGAATAATGTCTCTTTCATTCCCAACATTGATAATATGTGTTTTCTCTCTTTTCTTCCTGATGAGTCTGACTAGAAATTTATTAACTTTATTGATCTTCTCTAAGAATCAGCTGTTAGTTTCATTGATGTTTTTTCTGGGTGGTTTTTTTTTTGCTATTTTATTGGTTTTAGCTATCATTCTTTATGCTTGCTTTAGATTTAATTTACTCTTTTTCTAGTTTCTTAAGGTGAAAGCTTACGTCATTGATTTTAGGCCTTTCTTCTTTTTAACATAAACATTTAAAGCTATAAATTTCCCTCTTAGCATTGCTTTCTTTATCTGCATATTTTAATGTTATGTTTTCACTTCCCTGAATGTCAAAATATTTTCAGATTTGTTTTGTGATTTCTTCTTTGACCCACGTGTGATTTAGAAGTGGGTTAGTTTCCAGATATTTGGGGGATGTGTCAGGTATCTTCCTGTTACTTATTGCTAGTTTAAGTTTGTCATGGGCAGGGTACAGTGAGTCCTCCCCTGCCCGTTCCGCAGTTCCCCACGGGAGCACCGCCGAGTCCATGACTCCACCCCCTGCCGGTGTCAGGTCTGACGTGGAAAGCCGGTGTGGGAAGTGAGCACTAGCGCCTCCGGTCTTGGCGTGCTGGGTGTCTGCCTGCCTGAGACTGACCTAAGCCCGGTGTGCATCCCTGTCTGTTATTCATTTTTACAGGACCAGGAATCAAACCTCCAGAGGAACGAACAGTTGAATATCTAGAAGAAGTTGCAGTTACTTTTGCCAAAGGACTAGCTGATAAGAAAATCTCTTTAAAGAGAAACAAGGGATTGATGGAAAGTGAGTGTTGTTCAAAAACAAAGGCAATGCTTCTTTGCAAGGAGTTTAATTTTATTTGCTATAAATGTTAAGCGAGGAAGAGGTAAGGGAACGATTTACTAGAAGCATGAAGTCAGCCTTAAGGGGTGCAACAGCTGTGCTCTGGGTCAGGTCCTGAACCTTACACTGCCCCCAATGTTTAGTGGTTAAACATTGTTTAACCACTTCTTTAGAAAACTTTTAGTACAAAAGTAGAATGATAGTATAAGACCTAGCTTTAGCATTTATCAGCTAATGACACAACGTTTCAAAGAATGCTTAGACTGAAATTTAGATTTTGTGTATCAGAGTAAAGAAGAGTTCATTCAGATAGCTAGGACTCCTGCATTTTTACGGAGTTTACAGAACATACTAACAAGGAATTTGCTCATTGCCAATAAGTGTCTAACAGCATTTCACTCATAGGGTTGACATCGTACGCCATGACTATTCCATTTGTCAGACAACAAGTTTACAAAAAGGTGGAAGAACAAGTACAAAAGCAGACCAAAGGCCTTTACCCTGCGCCTCTGAAAATAATTGACGTGAGTCCTTTTTCCCTGCTCTCAGGTTCCGGGTATTTTCTCCCCTTGTATAGCGCTGTACTCTTTATTGCCATTCTGGACTGTGTATGCCAGCACAGAAACTCTTAATTCTGCTATTAAAGTACCTACCAAAAATAAGGGAAGAACACAGCAAGCTGTGGGGATTCATATCGACGGATGTATTCAGGGATAACCAGTGCCGGCATACTTATTAGTTGATGAGTTTAAAACTGGCAGTTATAAAGCAGGATGGAACTGATGTCATATCAATATAACAAGGCCAGGAAAATATTGAGCATTTATAAAAAGGTAGTCGAAACAAAAATTGCTGGCTGTATTCTATCCTTTGCCAAAACCATTGTCAGTACCTACAGTGTCTCATTGACTTCCTCATTGCCATAATTACACAAAAGATGTAACGAGGTTGAGAAGTTCTGAGAAGAACAAAGAATAGGTGAAATGATCATAGGGTTGAAGAAACTTTTTTCTAAAGGTAGACTTTGAAACAGGGCTCTTCGATCTGGAAAGTCTAAGATTAAGAGAGCATATAACTAAAGACATCAGATTGGCGAATGGGTCAGTCAACAGATATGTTTTGAGCAGGAGACACCACAGTACATAAATATGAAGCATGGTCCCCACCTCCATTCGTTTCCTGGTCTGAGCTGGGGAGACGAGGCACATGTATGTGGTGAAGCAGTTGACAGTGTGAGTGACATTGTAAAGCCGCATAGGAGCTTTGGCAGACAACTGGGGCAGAGGAAGACTGCTGAGTGCACAGACGAGGGAACAGTCGATGTGGGCCAGAGATCAGGAAGAGCGGAGTTTGGCCTGTGCCCTGAAAGATGGGCAGAGAGTAGGTGGAGGGACAGTGGCTCCAGGCAGAGTGGGCACTGCGACCAAAGTTACGGGAGGTGGAAAACAGCAGGCTCTTCAAGGGACCTTAGATGAGATCAGTTTTTGTAGGAGGACAGTGAAGTGTCTGCAGAATGGCAGATCAAAGCTAGACTTTAGAAGGTCCGTCAGTAATGAAGTAAGAGATTTGACCTTTGTTTCGTATAGACTATAGAGAACCATTTTCATGGTTCTCTGTGGTTCTCTAGTGAGTAAACATGGATTAGAGAGAAACAAAGTAGAGCCATGAATTAGGAAGCTATTTTGGTGACCCAGACTTGAAGTTCGAATAAGACCCTCAGATATAATAGTAAAAATGGGGAGGTAGTAAGAGACTCACCAAAGACAGATATGAGTTTGAGAAGTGATGAGTGTAGATATTTGAGGAAATTCAGGCATCAGTAGTATAGACAGAGATGTCAATTAAGAATGTAGATCTGTATGTTGGTTTTAATTTGTCACTCCCGTAAGTTACAATGATTGAGTACAGGGTCATTTCTTCATCTTTTCTATTTGCCATTGTGCTTAGGATAGAACTTACCCCAAATGTTAAATTCCGTTTCAGAGAGTTCATGATTATTAATGTGTAAGCTAGGTGAAGAGGTATCTAGGAAGAGAGCAGAGAGGGAGAAATGGCCTGGTAGTGAAGCTTTGGGGACCTGCCCGCTTGTACAAGAGAACAGGTGAAGAGCTGGACGAGCAACTTAAGCGGACTTGGAAAGGGGCAGCAACAGCTAGCTCTGCCTCTGACAAGACAGCAGGGTTCAAAGGTGGAGTTCGAGCTATAGAACCTCTTTGTTTTCCTGTTTGGCTTTTTAGGTTCTATTTATTTCCTTCCATTTTATGATGGGCTTGGCTCTAGCCTCAGAAACAGAGAATTAAGTCCGCCTTAACTAACCAGGCACTAAATCCTCTCCTTTTCCTCACTCCAATCTAGTCTTTAAAAACTAACACTATCGATTTTATTCAGCATTCTCGTGCCTCTTGCCGATCCACTCCAACAATGAACAAGTATTTTGTATGTTTTTTTAGGTGGTAAAAACTGGACTTGAGCAAGGGAAAGAGGCTGGCTATCTGGCTGAATCTCAGGTAAAGTTCTTTTTCTTCGATTTTTTTATTATTAGATACAAGAAAGCCAAAGATCTAAAACCGTACAGAACTGAAAAAAGTATCCAAAGCCTAGTAACACTTTTTCTCCAGTGGTTATTTCTTCTGATAAATCCCAGCAGACAAGGAGATGCAAGAAAGCACAGGTGGTCCCAGATACTTGAACTTGCTCTCAATAATGACGGTACTGAACGTAACTAGGGAGCTCGGGCAGAGTTATAACCCTTTCAGAATGAAGCTTGAACACTTAGTTCTAAGGTCAGGCTGGTTTTGTTGTGATAAAATGAAAACATCGATAGATGAGTCCGATCCTTACCTGCTGGGGCCTAGAGATAAACCTTGAAGCCCAGCCTCTCTTCGGTGAATTAGAAAGTGAAATGTTTTGTACCCACTGAAAAAAGAAGAGAAGGGACACAGGAACGAGCCTCACCCCTTCCACTTTCTGAGTTGGCGAGGTGGCAGGTTTAAGTGGTTCGGGCTGTTGTGAAGTCTGAAGCAACCACTGAGAGGGACTGCTCTCTGATGGTAGAACAAAGGGCATGCCAACGGCTTAGGACAAGTTCCCGGGAAAACACGTCCTGTACTGTGTTGCTTATTGCATGCACTTCCGGTTCCTCTTCTGCCATAACCAGCTGTACAAGCCATATGCGCAGGAAAATTGAAGCATATTTTATGAATCAAAATTGTGTCGTACTCAGTATTTCCTGTTCATTCTGCTTAGCACAACGCACTAAGTTCATGACTGCTGATGGATTTCTACCCACAGTTTGAAAATCACTGCTTTTATTTTTTTTCTTCATTTTTTCTCTTTTTGAAAATCACTGGTTTATTGAATAAAACCTACTAAGTCAGGATTAGTAAAGCATTAATTCTGTAGAACATTATTTAATGTTTCCTTAGGATCTGATAACTTTATTAGAGGGACTCCTTCTTTGAATTACCATTGGAAACCATGTAATTGTACCAATAAACTCTAATATTATTGCTGACAACAATAGCTAACGTGGAGACCGTAGCCATTCTGCTGCTGGTGTCATTTAATCCCCACCACACTGTAAAGTAGGCGTCGTTTTTCCCATTTTGTAAGGACGAAGGAAGCTTCACCTCTGGGAAGTGGCAGAGCCAGGACTCAGTCCCAGCTCTGTCAGACCCAGGCTCTAAATCTCATGCTCCTCGCCGCTGGGTTGAGACTTGTTCTCCGTAAGTGGCAAGATACTTTTTAAAGTGGTTTGGTACCATGTGGGCCACCTGCTAGAGGCCAGTGGAAAGAGAACCAGAGTTGGACATCATACTGCTCGGGTTCACCTTCCATCTTTGCCGCTCTGGGGCAGTGTGACTCTGAGCAAGGTCACTTAACTTTTCTGGGCCTCCTCCTTCCCAATCTTTAACAGGAGGGGTTGGCTGAGAGGATTGTGAAGATCCATCTTGGCTCCGACATTTTGGTTCCAGGAGAAAGATTACCATGGTGCGAGTGTAGGGAATGGGAGCGCAGCCATATCCGAAACCTTTCAAAGCTGTGTTCGGAAGGCGCTGCAGATGAGTGAGGAAGGGACATCCGTGGAAGACAGACTCCACAGCACAGGCACCACGCGACCTGAGGGGCTGTGGCTTCACACGCATCGCCTCTGCTCCCCAGAGAAACCAAACCAAAGGGGTCCACATCACCAAGACTGTGAAGTTCAACCTGTCCTTGTTCCTTTTCACGTTTCAGAAATTTGCCGAGCTCGCGATGACCAGAGAGTCCAAGGCCTTGATAGGGTTGTACCACGGTCAGGTCCTGTGCAAGAAGAATAAATTTGGAGTTCCGCAGAAGGAGGTCAAGTAAGTTCACCTGTCTGGGAAGCCCTTGTGCATTTCGTGATGTGCTCAGCTTGCAGCTGTCTGTGAAGATCTGCAGAGCTAGGTTTATACCTTCGATCTTGCCGTAAACTCCTGACCGAAGCACATTAGGTGCCCCTTCCTCCCAGGGATTTGTTGGCTGTAAAGTCGGCTCATGCTGAGTTTCCTCCAGCCCTCTCTGATGGTTCCTGTGGAGGCTTTCTGGTCCCGTCTCCGATGTTCCCTGGGAGTCTGGTGTAGGTGCCCCCTTCCCGAACCAAACACACACACTGTGCCCTGTTTGATGACCTTGTCGCTCCCTGTGACTTCAGATACCATTTCTGGGAACTCACACTTCTGCCCCATTAAAAACCATAAAGCCTCATTCTAATTGCTAAAGGCTTGTCCTTTTCACTTACAACCTAAGCGTTTGAGATTCTACTTGCCTGTTTCATATGTATTCTCTTCAGCAAGCCTTTCAGTGTTCTGCTTCCTAAAGAGCTCTTTAGCATTTTAAATTTAATAATGCCTCTGAACTCACCGTCTTGCTCAGTGGTTCTCATCCTGGGCAGTGTTGCTCCCCAGGGGACATTTGAAAATGTCTGGAAATTTGGGGGTTGTCACAACTGGAGCAGGAGGGATACTACTGGCATAGAGTGGCTAGAGGCCAGGGATGCTGCTAAACATCCCAAAGTTCAGCCCCCCACAACAAAGAATTATTCGGTCCAAAATGTCAGTAGTGCCAAGGTTGAGAAATACTCTTCTAGATGAATTACATGAGGGGTTTAAGAAAAGCAGCTAATGTTACTACCTTCTCTGTCCCTTCACCTTTAAGGAGATTTCAATTCAAAATAGAAGGTAAAATGGGCAAGAAATCTGGATGAGACAGATGAGAGGGCAGGTTTCCAGAAAGACTGAACTGCAGCCGTAACTACTTGCCCAGCACACACCACGGCCAGCATCGTCTTGGTGCACTTGTCTCCTGTGGCACTGGTGGTGTCTCGCCTTCACGAGTTCTGCAGAAACCAAACAGTGGGCAAGGACAGCAAGGCCACCCATCCCCATGCACAGCATAAACAGGACAGCTAATGCAACTGATTTCTGTTATGTCAGGGAGAGAGACTGCACTTTGCAATAGAAGGGGGTACTCTTCAATTTACAGACCTAATTAGCCACTCCAGACTCCTATTCCTGTCTGCACGTAACACTAATAAGTCTATGCACCTGGAGACGGTGGTGGTGTGTACCAGATACACCAAAAAGACAGGCAACAACCATATAAAACCAATATAAGAAGAAAAAAATGAGAATCAAAATACTTCAGCTAATGAAAATTCTCCCCCAAAAAACATCCACCCCGAAGAAGAAAATTTATAACAGAACACTTCCAAACTTAAATTGAATATCCTTAAAACAAGCATTTGCAGATTTAAAAAAATCACCTGAATCAAAATTTAAAACTCAGAACTAAATGGATAGAAAAATATGATCTAAAGGTTGACCTAACTGGGGAAATAAATTGAAGGAAAAGATAATATCTAAAACTTCCGGCCAAGATGGAGGCGTAGGTAGACACACTGTGCCTCCTCGCACGACCAAAAGAAGGACAACAACAAATTTTAAAAGAAAAAACAACCAGAACTGACAGAAAATCGAACCGTATGGAAGTCCAACAACCAAGAAACTAAGAAACATACATCCAGACCGGTAGGAGGGGTGGAGAGAACTCTCGTGGCGGGGCGGCGGCTGGCGGATCCGGGAAAGGCGCGGCTGGCCGGGAGAGGTGGCGGCTGCGGACCAGGCGTCCCACTCCCTCGTGAGGATAAACGGGGAGGAATGGCTCAGGAGCGGGACGGACCCCGCAACCCAGAGTTCCAGCGTGGGGAGGTGAAGCCTCAAAGCCTCTGATTGAAAACTCCTGTGGGGATTGAGGCGGCGGCGGCGCGGCGGGAGAAACTCCCGGCTTCACAGGAGAGCTCATTGGAGAGCCCCACAGGGTCCTGGAGTGTGCACAGCCCTCCCACCGAGGATCGGCACCGGAGCCAGCACCAGAGGGGACTGGTTGGACTCTGGGTAGTGCGGAAAGTGTCTGGTAACCGGCAGGGAGCGGAGCGGCCGCCATTGTTCCCTCTCGGACCCCTCCCCCACAAACAACGTCACAACGCAGCGACGTGGCCGCCCTGCCCTGGTGAACACCTAAGGCTCCGCCCCTTACTACGTAACAGGCACACCAAGACAACAAAAATGGCCCAAATGAAAGAACAGATCAAAGCTCCAGAAAAAAATACAACTAAGCGATGAAGAGATAGCCAACTTATCAGATGCACAGTTCAAAACACTGGTAATCAGGATGCTCACAAATTAGATGAACAAATGAAGGATACAATAAGGGAAATGAAGAAAAATGTACAGGGAACCAACAGTGATGGGAAGAAAAACAGGACTCAGATCAATGGTGTGGACCAGAAGAAAGAAAGAAACATTCAACCAGAACACAATGGAGAAACAAGAATTCGAAAAAACGAGAAGAGGCTTAGGAACCCCCAGGATGTCTTGAAACGTTCCAATATCTGAATCATAGGGGTGCCAGAAGGAGAAGAGGAAGAGAAAGAAATTAAAAACTTAGTTGAACAAATAATGAAGGAGAACTTCCCTACTTTGGCAAAGGAAATAGACTTCCAGGGGGTCCAGGAAGCTCAGAGAGTCCCAAAGAAGTTGGACCCAAGGAGGAACACACCAAGGCACATCAGAATTACATTACCCAAGATGAAAGATAAAGAGAGAATCTTAAAAGCAGCAAGAGAAAAGGAGACAGTAACCTACAAAAGAGTGCCCATAAGACTGTCAGCTGATTTCTCAAAAGAAACCTTACAGGCAAGAAGGGGCTGGCAAG